>JAMZAV010015092.1:0-11404 GCA_024449915.1 Sweltsa coloradensis | reverse complement strand
TCACGGGTTAATATGGGGTGACCTTGCCCTAAATGCTCTTATCTTTTAACCACTTGAAGTTGCTAACAAACACAAGAACTACTTCAAACGTTTCTTTGACAATTTAAATGACCGAAATTATGCAAAACTACGTTCGTACTAAGTGCTTACTATCCCTAAACATTGTGAGTATTACTAAAAGTACCGTTCAAAAGCCACTACTTCCCTACTTCACGTGACTCGAATTGCCACTTAGCTTTTATTGACTCAAACATCCCCTCACATACTTTCTGTACCCGGGTTTAAAAGGGGGTATTCACCTGCTAAAGTAAAAAAAAATCAGGCTAACTAGTTATGAATTTAGAAATTAACACAAAAATTATTGGGTCCCCCATGATAGAAGAAAAAATGTCAAACTTTCTATTTTTCGTTCTAGGTCCCATCGGCAAAAATGTTCCATAGAAAATAACATGGGACGATTTTTATGCCCAGTGACCTTGAAGGATTTTGACCCAAAAATAATTTTGGGCCCATTTTGACGTACTCGGTAACCTATTTTGTAAATCCTCTATATTTTGTTTTGTAATTTGGGCAAGTGGTTCGGTCAAAATATGCTGATTACCAAGAAGAAGTGTGATTTTGGAATGCATATTTTTGCGTGTTTGAGTGTATATTTGTGCACAGTTTCAAGACACGATGTTATAAAGAGCCATTTTAGATTGGTATATGCTCAAGTATCCATGTGGAACAAAAAGAAGCAGGTTTAAACCAATTAAAAAAATAACAAATTCCCAAATTTTTCTCAAATTTCTGGATGAAAAATTTAAAAAATCGTTTATAAAGTCACAGTTACAAGATATAATTTTTTAAAGGTCATTTTAGTGTATTATTATGCTATAGATTTGTGTAAAAATATATTTTGAGGTAATTTCCCTTTTAAACATTGAAATTACTCTTACCACCCCCACAAATGTTTACTTAAAATTTGAACTGAAGACCGGTCTCTATTTTTAAATTGTATGTTTAACTACTTGCATGTTTGATTCCACAGCAATGAAAAACCCCAAAAACAACATTAATTTTACGTTAACACATTGGTAAACTATATTTAATCAAGTGGCTAAATTAAGAATGCATAATTATTGCGTTATTATATCTGTGGCTAGGTGCAAAAGGGCCAATGTCAAAAGTGCTGTTTTGAGTTGGATATGCTTACAAATTTAAAAACTCTCAGTTTTTCGAATGCAAAAATGGCCAATGTTAGCTACCCTAGTGTAGAAGATAGGGTATGACATTGGGCCCTTGCAGTTTTTATTTCCCGATCTATGCTGGGATACATACATTGCCCTTTAATTTTTTTTTCAAAAATTGGTAAAGGGCCCCATTTCTATAGCTGACGGTGCTTGAAAGGTTTGGTTTTTAACCCTTTTTTGGGGGGGTGCTTTGGGATGTTTTTGTGCAAGTTGTGACAGCTGGGGGGCTGTTTCCCCCCCAAATATAGCCTTTTTTTTGTTTTGATTTAAACCCTTAAACTCCTGGAAACTATCTAGAAATATGGTTCTTAGATTATTAAGTAGACTTGCTTAAGGGCATATTCATTGAAAATTGGTTAATTAATGCCAAATTGCCCAAAGGTACCTGTTTTAAGTCTAGAAACCCTCCTTTGGTGTAATGATTTAAGCCACGCCTTCACAAATTTTACAGAAAGTCCATCAAATTTTTGAATTGAACCAAATTATTGGTCTTTGATAAATGACAAAGGGGCTGTAGGGGGAGACCGAACGAACAGGATGTTTTCCCTAAATCGGACGTTAAAGACGTTTAAAAAAGTTTTTGCAAAATTTAAAGTTCTGTTGGTTAAATGTTTTAATGATTTTTTGAAAAATTTATTTTACAATGCAAATTTAATTAAAGTTTTTTTCAAATGCTGCACAAGATACTCAAGAAGGGGGAAACTTTGTGAAAGAAGAAATATAACAAACAAACTGGAATTTCCCAAAAGGGCCCAAATGTCATATTTTTTTCATTTTTTCCCCCTTTTTTTTTTTAAAGGGCCATGAAAAGGGAAAAAATTTACCCTTTTCACTTTTTTGCAGTTTTTGTTTCAATTTATTATTTTGAAATGTACATAAACAAAATCACTTATATCCGTTGTTCCACTAAGTTTCCAAAAGAAAAAAACAAAAAAATTTTTTGTTGTTGTTTCATTCAAACCTAAATAAATCAAAAAATCACTTTTTCGAATTGCCTTTTTTGACCTAGCCACAATATACCTTCACAATATTTTTTTAAAGATACATTTCTCATAACTTTTGTCTTTAGTGTTCCCGGGGGGGGGGGAGCAGTGCCCCTTCTAGATGGGCGTCCAGTATACTATTTCGCCCCGACCCTAAAAGTTTTTTGTCAAAAAAAACGAAAAGTGATAAAAAATCTACATACATACTAATTCCAAATTAACCCCTTACATCCCCGATTAAGGACAAAAATGCAAGAAAAAACTAGGGGGAACAATACAATAAGTTGCCTATAAAGGAAAAATTAGTTTGCCTTTATTTTGTATTATTGAGGCAGACAGTCCCTTTACTCAGTTTACAAACTTGTGTTTTCCACCTTGATAAAGTAGTGACACCCCTCCATGTTTTTCATAAAAAAATATTTTGTTTTCGCCAAGTTTCACACGAATATTTAATTCTAAAATTAAGGTTCTGTGAAAAATCATTACAATCGGATAAAGCTAAAGTGTTATAAGTCAAAGGTTTTTTTTTTAAATCAAAAAAAATCGAAAAATTTGCGATTTTAATAAGAAATCATTTTTCGATTGCGCAAAAAAAACGGGGCATTTTTCTAAGTTAGAGATTTTGAAACCCCCAGAAAATTTCTCGCATTGGAATTTTGGGTTAGCCGGAATCGTGATAAAAAACAGAAAAAAATACAAAAAAAAAAGAAAAAAAAAAACATTCCGGATTTTTTTTCCAGTGTAAAAAAAATGGATCTTCGCTTCGTCGCTATGCTCATCCTAAAAATATCCCTTTTCCCCAATAAATCAAATTTTTTTAGCAAAACCCTTATTCATCCCCCCTGGGGAAAAGCCGAACCCTTTACAATTTGTTTGTTTGATCCCATGATAGGGAAAAATAAATAAATCTAAAACCAGATGCAGCACGCAAACTAAGTAAGTACATTTTGAATCGTGTCTGTCTGACGATGGAGACGGACGTCCCGAAATTCACAAAGTAATGTTAAAAAAAGGGCCCGGTTTAGTAGTTTAAAACCTCGTCAAAAAATAATCCGGTCAAATAGCTTTTGAAAAAAATAAAATATTATTTAAACAAAAATGTAAAAAAAAAAATAATTTTTGGGAATTTAAATGGGGCTGTCATTTTTACGTCTCAAAATGTAATGTTCCCACCCAAAACGTTTGTCCCCTGTTTTTCCTTTACTAACTTATACTATCTCCCAAACAGTTGTTCAGTTTTGTTGTTCACTTTTCTGAATATCCAAAAAATGCTGAAAATGAGGTATCTGAGAGTCCCCGGGAACCCGACGTATCTGGTGGGAAAATTTTGCCTAGGGTCGGGGTGAACTATATCCCACTCCTTTTGCCCCGTACGTCAATTTTGCAGTCTTTCAGTAGTACCGAGTTTAAATTTTTTTTTTTTTAATTTAGAATTTTTAAGTTCCGTTTCCGAAATGATGTAAAAAATTCTAAATAAAATATAGTGCTTACAGCTTCCTTGGATTTGCGGGAATATGACCATTCTGCTGTACTCATTGTGTTTTCTGTGCCTCACCCCAAATTTCCCTCAAAATATCAATCAATATTTCTTTATATCCAAACTTTTCTTTATTCTATATGAATTCTTAATCTAGTAGGGCATTCCATTATTTTGCATCTCCTTTACTTTAACATAAACACTCATTAATCAATCATCATATATATATATAAATATCAATTATATACTATAGACACATTCTACTAGACACATTCTACTGTACATCATTGCTGTTTTCTGTGCCATTAGCAATTCTTATTTACAATATCATATCAATTATTGCTTTATATCCAATTTTTCTTTATTCTATATGAATTCTTAATCTAGTAGGGCATACTATTATTTTGCATCTACTCTACTGTACCATAAACACTAATCAATCAATCAATCAATCATCATATATATATATAAATATCAATATATACTAGACACATTCTACTGTACTCATTGCTGTTTTCTGTTCATCCTTCTTATCCAATATCACATCAATTATTGTTTTATATCCAATTTTTTTTATTCTATATGAATTTTTAATCTAGTGGGCATCTATTATTTTGATTTCTACGTCCCAAAAACATAATCAATCAATAAATCAATCATAAATTATATAAATTCAATATATATAGACCATTCTAGTACATTTGCTTTTTTTTCGTGTCTAGCAATTCTTATAAAAATATCCACAATTATTGTTTTTTGTATCCAAAATTTTTCTTATACTATGTGATTCTTTATCTTAGTAGGGCATGCTGGGCCCTATTTTTTTTGCATCTACTTACTTCACATTAAGGCTGCACGGGAGTAGCATAATTTTCGGCGCGATGCAGTGCCCCCGCTTTTTCAGTTGGAATGGGCCCACAATTGTCTTCGGCATATTTTTTTTTTAATTTTTTACGAAAAAAATTTACAAAAACTTGTGTGATGCTTTTTTCGAATTGTAATAAATGGGCTTTAAAAATTTGCGAATTTGGAAAATTTTTTGAAAATTTCCCTTCACTTTAGAGCTTTAAAAAAAAATTAAAAAAAATTTTTTATAAAAATGTACATCACACAAGCCTAATTAAAAATTTTATCTTCAAAAAAAAATTCCAAAATCGTGTGAGTATTATCGCTAAACTACTGAAACAAATGCATGTTTTGCCGCTATTTTAGGCCTTTTCACCCCCAGAAAGGGGCGCCTCTGGCAAAACACTTTTGAGTGACGGGAGGGTTATTTTTTGAAATAAAATTTCTTCCCCCAACAGGGGTAAAATGTTCAGCTAATGCAGAACACCATCAATGCTAATACAGTTACTGTTTGCTTGAACCGGAAACAGTAAGCTTTATGTTATTTGTGAAGCTGTTAAGTTTAAATCAACCTTTTTTATTTTCACGGGCCCAAAAGAAACGACACAGCTAATCATAATCGGCATACTTTAAAATTCGATGGAAAATGCTAAATTTAGTTGACCTGCAATGTACATTTATTAGGTTTTACCCCCTCGCACATGATGTGAAAACATATTACTTTATAGCATGTAAGGGAAACCCAAATTTTTTGTTGCCTAGTAATGTACGTGTCAAATTAAACAGAAAAATTTTAAATTTAAAATTACCTTTTTGGAGTCAAACCCCGGATCTTTCGGTTCAAATCCGGTTTTCTTTTGCGCGAGCTGGAGTACCCAGTCAAAAAGTACTCGGACTAAATTGCGAAAGGCCTTTTAAAAAAAGGGAAAGAAAAAATAGTTTTTCCAGTTTGGAGTCGTTCTGTGTTTTTACACGACTGTCAATACAAAATATTTTAAATATATTGCTTTAAAAAAATTGTCTCCACTGGGGAATAGAACCCGGCGATCCCGCTGTCCGGCGGTGGGGGCGGTGCTTTTAAAAAATGAGCATTGGAACGGCGTCAAATCGTCTTTTTGGTGTTATTTTTTTATTATTGGGGGTGTATAGTAAAGTGTCATAAATCAAATACAAATGGGAACTTGTGGGACAAACCCCAAAAAATCAGAATTTTAAAGGGAATTCACTGAGAAAATTAAAAGCCGATCTTTGTACAAAACGTATTCGCATGAGTTCCCATTACAATAAAAAGATATAAATTTTGGTTTTTGTTTGTCCCTTTTCAAGAACGACGTGGTAACAAAAAAATTAGCCCAGCTGTCCCCCCCCCCCTCCAGCAGAAAGGCTTTTCTTTTGAAATAGTAAGAATTTTCTAAAGGGCCATGCATGTGTGTAAAGGGGCCCCGAAAATTTTATCCCTGAGAAGTATTTATTTTTTTTCGTGTTATCCAATCACGCATCATTGTTATTTGTAAATTTTGTTTTTTGTCCCATGCAAGACCAAACCAGCAACGGTGACATAAATAGCGGATCGACGACACATTCGTGATTTGCCAGTATCGTCATTTAAAAAATTTTTTAAGATTATTTATCAAATTTAAATGAAATTTTTTCTTTCAAACTTGCTCTTTTAGTAGTATCTTTGCTTTTTAGATGTTTTTGATAATTATATTTTTTGGGGTTGAATACCTGAGGTACCTGAGGGGGAAAAAGGTATAAATTCCGAAGCAAAGTTTTTTAAACGGTTAAGTTTACTACATGAAATTTCTGACTATAAAAAGAGAATCATTAGTGTGCATAAAAAAAGAACAAAAAGAGATATACCCATCGGAAAAAACGACAGACAAGTAAAAAAAATGGAAAAAAATGGTTACATAGGTGTTTATTAATAAAATAATTATTCTGGGGCTGCTGTCTTCCCGCAGTTCAGTGGAACTAATTTGTCCACAATTTCATATCTGCATAAAATTAGAAAAAAAACTATTTAAAAAAAAATTAACTTATTTAAACTTTTAAAAAAAACATTACCTACTAAGGAAAATTTTGGGAAAAAAAAATTTTCTTTTGAATACTAAAAAAATATTACACCTTTTAAAAAAAAATACGCAAATTTTACGATTTAAAATGTGTGTGTGTGCGTGGTGGGTTAGGAACTTAATTTTTGTAGCTGTTAGATTAATATTTTTTCAGTTGCTTTATCCATAGTATTTTTGTAGGCCTACCATTTTTTTATTTACATGAAAAAAGCAACTAGGTAAAGAAAAAGAACCTGGGTGTATCATAAAAGCCAATGGGGGGGGGGGGGGGGGTTTTCAAATGCCAAACAGGGAGGGGTTGGTTCAAGCCCCCGCCGCCCGGAGGCCTTTTTGAAATTTTTTTTTTCGTTTTTACATTTTCAACGCCTCTAAAAACTTGTAGAGTCAAAATACCTAAAATGCTATGCGAATCATAAAATTTCTTATTGTGCAAAGTCGACTTGTAAATAATTGTAATGGATGAGCGTAGCGAGCGTAGCGGCGAAACGAAATTCCATTTCACTACACTGGGGAAAAAAAACCCGGGAATGTTTTTTTTTTTTTCTTTTTTTTTCTGTATTTTTTTCGTTTGTCCACACATTCCGGCTAAACCCATAATCCCATTTCGATGAAAATTTTTTGGGGACTTCGAATCTCTGAATTAGAACTGCCAAGTTTTGAGCGCAATCGGAAAAAATTTTTTCATGAAAATCGCAATTTTACGTTTTTTCGATTTTTTAAAAAATTTTTTCGACTTTAAAACCTAGTTTATTCGATTTTTAAAGATTTTGACGAACCTTTATTTATGAATTAAAAAACCGGGTTTAATTTTGGGGCAATTGAAAAAAAAATCTAAAAATCGAAAATTTACAGGTTTTTTTTTTTTTTTAAAAAATTTTTTGATTATAACACCCCATGTTTTATCCGATTTTTATGATTTTTTTACAGACCCTTATTTTTTGAATTTAAAAGATAAATGTTAAATTTTAGCGCAATCGAGAAGTTATTTCTTAAAAAATCCCAATTTTCGCTTTTTTTTCTTTTTTTAAAATTTCAAATTAATTTTTAAAAAAAATTAAAAAAATTAAAGAATTTTTAATTAATTTAAATTTAATAAAAAATTTTAAATTATTAATGATTTTGCCCAGAACAAAAAAAAAATTCGCATAACACATGGGGCCCCAAGACCAATTCGCTATCCAAAAACGCGGGGGACTTAGCGTTTTTCTTTTACTATGTAAAATCTAGTTAGGTTTCTCCCTCCTTTTATTTTTCTTCAATCCCATTACACTCGTTTTTGGGTTTTTTTTTGGGGGGGTGGGGGGGGCTTCAACCCCAAAAACCCCCCCCCCCTTGGGTACGCCACTGAAAAAAACTCTACTTATACCTACTACAAAAACAAAACAAAGTTTCAAAAACTGTGTTATATTATGCCCTAAGGTTTACGCGCCCCCTTTCTCCAAATAAAAAAAACAATTTTTTGCAACTTAAAAAATGAGAATCCCCTTAATTTTGGGGATAAAATAACAATAGTCGATATTTTAAAACCTATTATCCTTTTTAGTGAAGGGCCCCTGGGAAACTCTGCTGATTTGGGGAAAGGGGGGTAAAAATGACACTTAGGATTGATTTTTTACAATGTGTGATAGTAAAAAGATACTTTTTTTGAACTAAAATTTATTTTTTTGAAGCTTGGGCTCAAATTTTTGGGGTCTTGAGTGGGGGACTACCGGGTCTAGGTTATAGCAGTTGAGTGGTTGATCCTGTGACCATTTTGTTCTGGTTTTGAACCAATCGCGTAAATTTTTTAATACAATAATTTTTAGTGTGGTCTAGCCGTTTAAAATAAAAATAACATTTATTATTCAAATGTTGCGTAAGTTTTTTATTTTCAATCCCTCTTCCATAGAAAATGATCATTGCATAGAAACAAAAATAAACTTAATTGAATTTTTGGTTTTTCTCTCTTTATGTAGGGTTTCGAACACTCAATACAAAATGTGAATGTAAACACTTCTTTATAGTACTTGAGGGCGACACGTCATTTTACGCCAGCTCGTGAATGGTGTTTTTGATCTCAGTCGACCGGGGGAAAATGGTGACATGAGCGCATCTCGCGCCTCTCAAACCTTTCTGCAGTACAAACAGACCCCACTCCCGCGTAAAATACGGCTCGCTATTGGAGGGAAAAATTTAAAAAAATTTTTTGAGGGGAACTTTGGGCCCTCCCCCAACACGTCTCTCCCGAAATCCCCTCACCCATGTCCGTTTCATCTCCAAGATTTTTTTAACCCCTGTGACACCTTAACACTGTGTTTATCGTTATTAATAAATTTAATAATCACATATATAATATAAATCCAAAAATTTAAATATCAATATCCATATCAATTTAAATATGCTTTATACCCAAACCATTCTTTCTTCTAACACTGTGTATATCATTAAAATTTACTATCACTTTTTTTATTAATTTTTAATTTTTTGATTTTCACTTTCTCTGAAAAGGTTTATACTTGTCCGTCAAGTCAGAGTGAATAAAAAATCTATCTATCTATCATTGAGTAAGGAGGTTCTATATCAATCAATGGTGTAAAAAAAAGGGGAATATAGCATCAACTTACCGAAAGTGTGTTTCCCCGGCGCTAAGCTCTTGTCTCTGATTCGGGATGTCCCGGATTTGAATCCCGTCGTGAAGGGGAAACCCTTTCAAAATATTTTTCGGGGTTTTCCTCAGTTTTTCATGCGATTGAAAGGGGATTGATTCTCGGACATCCTTCACAATATTTTACCAAAACTCAAATTGCCTAAAGAGGCGTACACTTGCATTTAAATAAAATAATAGGAAAAGTTAAGCCCCGCCGGTTGGGAAAGCGAAATTGGGTGCTTTGAGCTCCCCTGGTTATGCGGTTTCTGTTTTTTTGTGAAAAAAAAATTTTTAAATTTAAGAGTTTTTAAAAAATTTAAATTTTAAATTTAAATAAAAAATTATTTAAATTAAATAAAATATTAATTTTTAAATTTTTTTTTGAAAATTAATCGTAATTTTAAAAAAGGAAAAATTCGTAAATTGAAATTTTCATAAGAAATAATTCGATTGCGCACAAATTTACAGAATATAAATTCTAAAAAAAAGGGTTTCTGTGAAAAATCATTAAAATCGGAAGAAGCTGAAATTTTTTTAAGCGAAAAAATTTTAAAAAAAATAAAAAAAAACGTAAAAATTGCGTTTTTTAATGAAAAAATTTATTTTCCGATTGCGCTCAAAAAACGTGGGGTTTAAGTTCAGAGGGTTTTTGAGGCCCCATAAAATTTCATCGTAATTTGGGGCACGGTTTACTGGAATGTGTTAAAAAAACACAAATACAAAAAAGAAAAAAAAAAAAAAAGAAAGAAAAGCTTTTCCCGGATTTTTTCCCGGTAGTGAAAAGGAATCTTTGCTTGGGTGTACCTCATCCCAAAAAACCCCTACTCAGTTCCAACTATTAGGTTTGAGAAAACGAAACTATTGACATAAACTTTTCCCGACTCGGTGTTTTTCCTCTATTTTCCCCTTCCTCTCCACCAAATTTTCTCCCTCTCTTCTGTCAGCCACAGCTTTTCTTTTCCAATCCTCCCACACTTCTACGTCTCGTCTCCAACGTATTCTTGAATTTAAATTCCCATTTCTCTCTGGGTTCCCACTTTTTTTTCCCTCCCCGCCGCTTAATTCTCGTCTTGGGACCACTCCCCCCATCCTTTTCAATGTCCAAACCATCTTATACATTATCTTTTACTCTAAACCTCAATCTCCCAGACCATTTTTTTCCTGATTTCATCCTTTTTAACTTGTCCATTTTGGGAACCCCTTGACAACTTAAGAACTTTATTCCTTCTGTTTCTACTATAACAGGTTTTTTTTCCGTGTTAGTGTGCCATTAAATTCAACTTTGTGTGCAGGGGGACACAAGAAGAAGTTTCGTTTGGACTTCGAGCCCCCGATCTTCAAAAAAAACCCGACTGCTGCGCAAAGCCGATATTGGGTTACAAGAATGTAAAAAAAAACAACTCAACACATCAAATAATCAAAATTTTTAAAAGGGGTTATTTTAAAATTTTTATTTCGTTGTTCCCAAAAAAAACTGTTTTTTGCCAATTGTTAAGAAAAAATTTAAAATTTGGTTTGAAAAAATTTTTCAAATTTAATACCCTTTAGAAAAACCTTTTAATCGACAAACCCGAGTTTTGAATATGTCACTTTCGTCAAGGGAAATTTAGCGTTTTTGCTCAATTTATTTTAAATTTTGATGTGAAGTCCGCAAATCCCTACACATTCTGGGTCAATTATTTACCAGAAAAAATTTTTTAAAAGGAAAAAAACTGAAACTTTCGGGGGTTGGCAACAAAGGATTGCGTGTGACGCGATCAGAGAACTTACAAAAAGTTTTTTAATTTTTTTATTTTAAATGGCAGGTACATTTTACAAAAATAAAACTATAAAATAAAATATTAACAAAATACATGGCATGAAATTTTCAAAAATATAAAACATGCAAATACGCAATAATTTTTTTTTATTTTTTAAAAAACACCTTTTTATATTTTATTTATTTAACATAATTTCTTAAAATAGTGCCAAAAATTTTTGTGTTTTAAAAGCAATAATTTATTATTTTTTTTATTTTTAACAGGGGAATGTAGCCCACTGTGCAAATTTTTTAGTGAAGGGAGGGGGGGAAACCCCTCCGGGACATAGCCCACTCCTACGAAAAGTACCAAAGGGGGCCACAGCTTTTTAAAAACGGGGCCCAAAATTCCCCAAAGGACCCCGGG
>JAMZAV010015091.1:0-12547 GCA_024449915.1 Sweltsa coloradensis | reverse complement strand
GAAATTTAGAATTTATTTAAATTTAAATATATATACATAGATGGGACAATTGGCCATAAAATGCACATTGTGGATCAATAAGGAAATGAAAGTTCTAGGTGCAATACTTAATTTTGAGGATTGATTTTTTTTGTTTAAACACACCTTTGCCTCCGCTACGAGTATAAGGGCAAATTATTTTCTGAAATAATGTTCGATGTGCGTTTTTTTTGTCACATGGTACAAATAAGAGTTTTGAACCGGTGGACGAAAAAATCATACATCAAACTTTATTTTAGAAAACTAGGAAAACGCTTAAGTCCCGCCGCGTTGTTGGATGAGCGTAATTGGTGCATTGAGCTGCCATGTGTTATGCGGATTTTCTGTTGTTCTGTGAAAAAATCATTACTAAGTTGAAGATTTTTTTTTTAAATTAAATTAAATTAAATGAAAAATGAACTTAAATTTTTTTTTTTTTTAATTAATTGTAATTTAAAAAAGGAAAAAATCGTAATATTGAAATTTTCATAAGAAATAATTATTTGATTGCGCACAAATTTTACACAAATATATGAATTTATAAAATTAAGGTTCTGTGAAAAAATTATTACAATAGGATAAAGCATATAGGTGTATAAGTCAAAGAATTGTTTTAAAAAAGAAAAAAAAACGTAAAATTTCGATTTTCATGAGAAATAGTTTTTTGATTGCACTCAATTTTCACACGAATACCTAAATTCATGAAATTAAGATTCTGTCAAAAAATAATTAAAATCGGACAAAGCATGTAGGTGTTATAAGCTGAAGAAATTTTTTAAAAATCGAAAAAAAAAATTGCGATTTTCATGAGAAATAATTTTTCGATTGCGCTCAAAAACGTGGCAGTTCTAAGTTCAGAGATTTCGAAGGCCTCCACACAATTTTATCGCATTGGAGTGTCGGTTTAGCCGGAATCGTGTTAACAGACACACAAAAATACAAAAAAAATGAAAAAAAAACAAACAAAAACATTCCGGATTTTTTCCTCCAGTGTAGTGAAATGGAATCTTCGCTTCGCTCGCTACGCTTGCTACGCTCATCCAATTATTTTCCCTTATAACTTACTCGGAGTGGAGACAAAGGTGTATTTAAACAAAAAAAATCATGGCTCAAAATTAAAAATTGCACCTAGAAATTTACTTTTCTTATTGACCCAAAATTTGCATAATGGTAAAGGCAAACTTTTTTATGCAAGAGTTCCTTTTTCATTCATCCAACTTATTACAAAATTATTTTTGTTAAACAAGGATAGGATAATTTTTATAAAGTAGTAGTCTATTAATTGCTATGGTAATACCAATTAACAATAGAATGTAAAATATCTCGAGGCCCAAAGACTTGCTTCTTGTACGCATTTATTGTCAAGATTCTATCATTATTTACTTGGTATTACTTGTTAATTATACAATTATATTTTATGTCATGGAAGTCAACAGTCACAATAACTAGCAGTTTAGTAAAGGTTTGTTCTGTTGTCCCGGTGGCTCAATTGGTAGAGCTCAAACCCCAGTCGGGGCAAACTTTTACGACAACTGCTATGAATCAATAATAATTATAATGTTGTATGTATGTATATAATGTTAATTATATTATATAGAACATTTAGGTTCTATACTCAATGGAATACGATGAAATGTACGAAATACGAAATGATTATACACTTAAAAAAAGCAGAAGGCTTATATTAAAACCTTTGTCTATGAATTTTGGCCAACTTTTTCAACTTTTTCTTTCAAAATGCACCTTTTTTTTTTTTTTGGATTAAGGACGCGTCAACCGTTAGGTCATAATGCACCACTCTAGCCTAAGGGGGGGGGAGGGGGAGGAGGGGCCCATGCTGGTCAGAACCAGCCACGGGTAAGGGGATGAAGGGGGGTTTCTCACGTCGCGGTCGTCATCGTCTTTGTCATCGTTCGTTGTGTCATTGTCATTGTCGCCGGGGGGTCGTCAAGGGAAGGGGGCAAGGTCCCCGACGACGATTGCCAGAGCTCGCCTCTAGGTTCGGGGAGTAAGATACTCCGCTCTTTCTAGCTGATGTTTGCGAGGTGGACTTTTTCTCTTGAATCGCCTTTTACGATTAGCAGAGCCATGCTCTGGGCCGAATTCTACCCCGGGCCCAGAGGTCAGAATCTGCCCAAATATCACGAAAACATCTTATAAAATCGAAAAAATCGGAAAAGTACGATATTCATGAGAAATATTTCTTCAATTAACTTGTACCAAAAAACGTTGCAGGTCTAAATTCAAATATTTCGAAAGCCCCCTCAAATTTTCATCAAGATTAATTTTATGCCGTTTGTCCGGTAAAGTACGAACAGACACAAATGAAAAAAAAGAAAAAAAAACACCCGAGCTAATTTTCTTGGGGGGGCAGGGAAATTGAAGTCTTCGCTTCGCTTATCTAATTATTACTGATCTAGGCACTGTTCTTTGTGGATCCTGGACCACAAGAAAGGCATATTATAGATTGCATCCTGTAACAGGTATCCCTACAACACTATAGTTATCTGGTGTGGCCGACAGCGTCCGTGTTACCCCCTGACTGGCCCGACGCCCTCGACGCCCAGCTGCGCACAATCAACTCGGCGCTCACCGAGGTCGAGTGGCGCCTGGCGACGTCACCGACGCCCGACGTCGCCCGCGCCGCCAAGCGTCTCGGCGCGCGCAGGACGCAGTGGCGCAACGAGTGGTGCGAGGCGCTGGCGACCAGTGGCGTGGTTGACAGGCAGGAAGAGCTGCTCTGCAGGGGGCCCAAGTACACCCCACAGCAGGCGAGGTGAGCTCAATGCTATACGGGCAAGGTTTAAGTTAAGTTTTAAATTTTATGTTTAAGTTTTAAATTTTAGGTTTAAGTTTTAAATTAAAGTTCAAGTTTTAAGTTCAAGTTTTAGGTTAAAGTTTAAGTTTTAGGTTTAAGTTTTAAGTTTATTTGGATTAATAACTCGTCAACCATTGAGTCATAATGGGTCTAACTAAATGGGTAGTGAGATCTTATGCTGGTCAGAACCAGCCACGATAGGAAAAGGGGGTTCTTACATCGGGGTCGTCGTCATCGGGAAGGTCGTCAAGGGAAAAATGAGAGGTCCCCGACGACGAAACGATTATTACATCTATACAATCTGAATTCAAACTATTTTTTTAAATAATCTGAGGAAAACTATCACAATTTTCTTCGTTCCCCCCGCAGCGCCCTCTCCTCTCTGCTGGGCCAGCTCCAAGACATCTACTCCTCGACGCGAGTGTGTAGACGTCGCGACGTCTGCTACAGCGGTGAGCCCGACCTGGAGCGTCTCATGCGCGACTCAAGGTGGGTGGGTAGCCAATAAGAAGAAGATTTGTGTATTGTTTAGGTTTAGGTTTGTTTAGCGGAACATGTAACGTTTTGATACATATTTCGTTCCTTTGCTTTTGACTTGATTTGAACTTACTCAACGTGTAGTTTCCACACTATAAAAAAAAAAAATTGTCACAAAATACTCTTATCTATCTATCTAGAGACCCCGCCGAATTATTGTGGGCGTGGCAGGGGTGGCGTCGAGCCGTGGGCCCCCCCTCCAAGAAACTGTACACCCAGCTAGTGAACCTGCTCAACCAGGGAGCTAGGAGCAACGGTAAGGGAGATAAACTCCACTTTCTAGCCCATATTTGTAGTGGGGGACTTGTAACCACTGTATACTTGACTATAAAAACGCCAGTTGTTGTTAGACGAGTGATTGAGCCATGTATTGAGTACCCGGTACATTCCCTTTCTTCCCCCTACCTAAGGCCTCTTAAGCCTATCATTGGCTAGAGTGGCGCATTATGGCCTTATAGTTGACGTGCCCTTTTACAAACTTAATTTAAAACTATTATTTATACCTATTATTATCTAACTTAAATGCAAATGTTCCGGGGTACTCAACACATGACTCGCTCATTCGTCTAACAACTAACTAACTTATCAGTAACAGTTTTTCTCTTTTAATTTACTATATGATGATAGTTGAGTTTTAATTGTTGTTTTAATTTTTAGCTCAGTTTCTCATCTCTAGATTGGATAATTAATTGCTTATTATTAAATTATTCTATTTCTATATGACGGCAGATGCTGCTTGTGTGTCATGAAAGTGACCGTTTTGCTACATTTGGCGCCCAACATGGGGCAGTTTACTTAGTGCGGTGCGATGAGATCGAGTTCTATCACAGTGTAGTTCATCACTTCTTGTCGACGTAATTTTCAGGCACATATTGAAAGTGCAATAAAATATCTATGTTTCAGGTTACTCCGACATCGGCGAGTGCTGGCGTGAGGAACTGGACACTCCTCACTTGGAAGCGAAGGTTGAGGAATTGTACCGAGAGGTGGAGCCACTGTACGTGTTGCTACACGCGGTGGTCAGACATAGACTGGTGGGGTTGTATGGAGAAGATGTTGTCAACCCCTCAGGGCCAATACCGGCACACCTTCTAGGTGGGTATGCGCATCAGACTATGATTCGGGAGGTCGCGGGTTCTATTTCCGTCACTTGTAACCCAGAATGAAAAATTCATCCAAGGTTTACTACAGCGGGGACAGGATTGAGTACTAAAACAGACCTTGGTCAGTACATCCCGTATCAGAGTATCGGGCTTTACGCTAAACTAGAGCTACATCTGTCGGTCGCTTTGGACTGAAAAACTTGAATTACTAAAATAATGGACTGTCCTCGATCTAGAATCGATCTATATAACCTACATCTAAAGTTAAGTAGGAGACGATGCGACCTATTTAATTTAAAGTACGCCGCATGTTTGAATATTATACATTAATATGACGGTATACCCAATATTTGGAGGTAAACTAACTATAGGCGATAGATGATTTCCATTAATCTAAATCACAAAGGTGTACGTTAGTAATGATCATCGTGTTTAAATTAGTTCCTCGAAGGAGTTGATTAAATCCCCAGGTCGTGGTTCGGAGTCGGTGCAGTGAGAGCAAGCAAACAAACAAACAGGCTGGGGTAATCCTCGGTTCACTTTGCATAGAGACGTGAGGGTGGTCGCTGATGATGCGGGGCGGCGGGGGGCGCTGGGTGATGGACTACACTGGCGCGTGCAGGGTGGGGGGAGACTGATACACACACACGTCCACACACGCACATACACAGTTACACACACACGCACATACACACATACACACACGCACATGCGGGGCGGCGGGGGGCGCTGGGTGATGGACTACACTGGCGCGTGCAGGGTGAAGGGGACTAATACAGACACACACACGCACAATACTCAGAGTAAAGATTACAAATAAGTTTGGAAGACATCAAATTGGAAGTTAATGTATGTAAGATATACTAGGAAAACGCTTAAGTCCCGCCGCGTTGTTGGATGAGCGTAATTGGTGAATTGAGCTGCCATGTGTTTTGCGGATTTTCTGTTGTTCTGTGAAAAAATCAGAACTTTGTTGAAATTTTTTTTTAAATTAAATCAAATTAAATAAAAAATTAACTTTTTTTTTAATTAATCGTAATTTTAAAAAAGAAAAAAATCGTAAAATTGCGATTTTCATGAGAAATAATTATTTGATTACGCTCAAATTTCACACGAATATATCAATTCATAAAATTGAGGTTCTGTACAAAAATCATTATAATCGGATAAAGCATGTAGGAGTTATAAGTCGAAGAAATTTTTAAAAAATCGAAAAAAATTCTAAAATTGCAATTTTCATGAGAAATAATTTTTCGATTGCGCTCAAAAACGTGGCAGTTCTAAGTTCAGAGATTTCGAAGGCCTCCATAAAATTTCATCGCAATTGGAGTATCGGTTTAGCCGGAATCGTGTTAACAAACACACAAAAATACAGAAAGAAAAAAAAAAAAAACATTCCGGATTTTTTTTTCCAGTGTAGTGAAATGGAATCTTCGCTTCGCTCGCTACGCTCATCCAATTAATGTTAGTATAGTCTTTGACGTATAATGTCTCTAACGCACTAAGGCTATTATTCGAGACGGAAGTGGTATACAACGATGAAGGACGATTACAAAAATCATGCCTTATGCGGGATTCGAGCCCACGTGCTCGTAGAGCCACACTCTTCGGACTAGTGAGTGCCCTAATCGTATGTGCCACCACGGATGGCTTATTAAAATTTGTTGTTTGTTTTACTTTCGTAAAGGAAATAACGATATAGCCAGATCTTGGTACTTCCCCCCCCACTCTCTCTCGCTTGTGTTCGTGGGGCTTAAGTCCCTGTGTGATCCTCGAGGTTCACGTATTACTGCGTAGCTTGGTATAGTCAAGACTCAAGAGTGTGTATAATTCACGACTAGGGGAAACTACTACATTTGGTGGAGGTGCCGGGTCGTGGCATATAAACAGCAGAGTTGTGTGACTCGTTGGCCTTGAGGTTAGAGTCTCGCTTCCAATGCAGAAGGTACAAGGTTCGAAACCCGATAGGCAGAATATTTTTAACTTCTGATGTGGACTTAAGTCCATCGATTTCTTGGTTTAAGAACATGTAAACGGTGACTGAGCCATCCTGTAGTAACGAGGCATAACTTATTAAGCGAGCGAAGCGAGCGTTTCCATTTGACTCTGCCGGAAAAATTAGTCACTGGTTTTGTTTTTTTTTTTTTGTTTGTTTTTTTTTTTTTTTTTTTTTTTTTTGTTTGTTTGTATGTCTCGCCATAACGTTCGAACGGAGGCTCGGATCGAGTTGAAATTTTGACCATCCGCAAGCTTCGTTCTCGATTGAATGCCATTAGTTTTGTGGCAAAATCGTTCAAAAAGTTAAAAGTTACATTAAAGTTAATCGAAAGTTTTTTTCTAAAACTTAACGGGGACAAAATCTGAGATAGCCAAATCATTTAGAATGTCCGTCCGGTCACGAATATGTTAATTTTATTTGATCCGATAAGTAGTGTAGATGGAAATTACATTATAACAAAAGTAACGTTGCCATGGCAACGAAAAGACGCGCGAAGTTTCTAATGCACTGCCACCTAGAAGTAATCAAAATACTTTCGAGGAAGCAGTCTATTATTTGTCAACAAATAGTTTTCCCAAGGAGTCAAGGTCCTCTAGATGGCGGTGGATTTAGTTCACAAAGTAAAGGTTTACACACGGGTTTACCCAAATACCTTGGCAATAATAAATAATATTGGAAACATGGCCCTGTGGACAGCGAACGTCGCAAATTTTAAAATTTAAAAAATGTGCAATGTGGGTCTAGCTATAGCACGTGCTCGCTTATCAACGCGTCCAACTGAGCGTTTCCTAGTAATAAATTAAAATCTTGTTCCGAGCTAGACTTGTTGAATCTGGCGCCACCCGCGGGTTGTCGTCGTCCTATTTGAAATTTTAGTCTCTAGATGATTTGAATTTAATGTTCACCACTGACAATTAGTAATGGTAGACTTTAAATACGTTTTAACCGGTACATTTTACCAATTTGGGAAATTGTTCAGAAAATACGATGTTGAATAATTACCTATTATCCCTAAGCCAACTCAACCATAACATATTTTTAACATTTCATCTGGGAGAAACACAGGTAAAATTCTGTGTAAGGTGTAATCGCTGTTGAAAATTATTTCAAAAGCCATGTGCCCGATGAGATTTTTTGTAATGTGTTGATATTCTGATAGCGCCAGGTTTAAATTTTAATCTAAGTAAATTTAAAAACGGGTGTTACAGCTTTAATCAATATGGTTATGAAAGAAAAGCTCAAATCGTTGCACATTGACAACCAAACAAGATCTCAACAATTATTTTGTTTTCTTGGTGGAGGTGCCGGTCCAGATTGCTAATTGGATGAGCGTAGCGAGCGAAGCGAAGATTCCATTCTACTACACTGGAGAAAAAATTCCGGAATGTTTTTTTTTTGTATTTTTGTCTGTTTGTCCACACGATTCCGGCTAAACCGATACTCCGATTGCAATGACATTTTATGGAGGCCTTTGAAATCTCTGAACTTAAAACTGCCACGTTTTTGAGCGCAATCGGAAAATTATTTCTCATTAAAATCGCAATTTTACGATTTTTTTCGATTTTTAACAAAATTCTTCGATTTATAACACCTACATGCTTTGTCCGATTGTAATAATTTTTTACAGAATCTTAATTTTATGAATTGATATATTCCTGTGAAATTTGAGCGTTATCGAAAGATAAATTTCTTTAAAAAAATCGCAATTTTACGACTTTTTTCGATTTTTTAACTTTCTTTGGCTTATAGCACCTACATACTTTATCCGATCGTACCGTAATGATTTTTTCACAGAACCTTAATTTAATGAATTAATATATTCGTGTGAAATTTGAGCACAATCGAATAATTATTTCTTATGAAAATCGAAATTTTACGATTTTTTTCTTTTTTAAAATTAGGATTAATTAAAAAAATTAAAAATTAAAGTTTATTTTTTATTTAATTTAAATTAATTTTAAAAAAATCTTCAACTTAGTAATGATTTTTTCACAGAACAACAGAAAATCCGCATAGCACCTAACAACTCAATGCACCAATTACGCTCATCCAACAACGCGGCGGGACTTAAGCGTTTTCCTAGTACTTTATTGACATCTGCTTATCTCAGGTCGGATAATGACATTCTGAGTTAGCTCATCTCATGCGTAACGAGCAATACTACTTATGCAAGAGCCGACTCGATACTAGCCACTGCAATTCCAACTGAGTTTGTCTCCCGATATTTGATTCACTCGTCAATGCGAATGCAACTTAATTGGACGTTTATAACCGGAATAAGTAAGTAGATTGTCCCCAGACTCATTCCCCACACTAGAAAACTTTACCCAGCTAGTGCAAACGTACATTATATTCACGCTATAATATTACGCACAGCACAGATGTAATGTCTTATTACACATAATTATGTTAATAACTTATATTCATCTTTCTAGGTAACATGTGGGCGCAGAACTGGGAGTCGCTCCTAGATCTCCTGACCCCCCACTCGTCCATCAAAGTCAACAACTTGACCGCCGCTCTTCGTGACAAGAACTATACAATCCACGATATGGTAAGGCAGCTCTTTTCTAGTAGTATGTCTATACAGTGGTCGAGAAGAAAGATATGTCTACACTATCGATTTGATTTAATATTGCTTAACGTCTCATATTAATGCTCTAAGGATCTTCGAGACGATGAGTGGTGATAGATGAGGATGAAGTATGAATAGAAGGGAGGAGGGGAAATTCGGTACCGGCACGTAGCCTACTCCTTTCGAAAAGTACCAAGGGGACCAACAGCTTAACGTCCCATCCGAAAGGACGGTGTAAAAGACTGCCGAGGAGACGTCGAGGAGAACGAAGCCGTTACACTAGCTCTCGAACCCTCCGTCTACACTGTCGATATCAATTGAATTAGGCGTTACGAATAACGCTGCTAAGCTTGCTGTACGATGCTACGGTTACTGTACTATGTACGATTGCTGTAGCCGAGGCGATGGGCTACAATGGTGGAACCTGAGCGGAATGAACCCACACAACGGGAAGGCCCGTGCTGTCGAGACCCAGCCACGGGCGACTCAAGATAACAGACACCCCTACGCAGGGACCAAGCGCATTGTTGCGTGTCGTCGAGGAAGTAGGGGTGGGGTGGGGGGGGTGTTGTCTGTTCCCTCGCCTTCTACGACTAGCAGAGGCTTATTATTCTCCGAGCCATATTCTACCCCGGGGGTTATCTTGAGTGAGACTGATTCAGGAGGACGGATGTCGGATGGGTTCGAATCCCACCGCCCGCAAATCTGATTGAAAGTTCCTTTGAGTTTAAATGCGAATACCAGGGATTGAGTTCACTCTTAGAAGTTTTTGAATTCGCATTTGAAGGGTTGAGACTGGAGAGTACTTCAAGCAAGTGTTGTTGTTGTAGCTACTGCGTGCGGAGGACTTCTACACCTCCCTGAGGCTGGAACCCATGACCCCCACCTTCTGGGCTCGCTCCCGGGTCCAGGCCACGGGGACCGGGACCTGCCACGGGACGGCGGCTAACATGTTCAGGAAGGACGACTACAGGTAGAGTACTTTCTACTACTTGCTGTGAACTAGCTACATGGACGACTACAGGTAGAGTACTTTCTACTACTTGCTGTGAACTGGCTACATTAGCACATTGCGGAGCTGCAGACACAATAATGCAGTGCAAACTTAGACAGTTAATTTGTAATTAATTAAGTGTATTATATTAATTCTCAAGCTCATAATACATGGCTAAGTAAGTAACGTTCCCCGTGCAGCTTAAAGTGAGTCAACAATAAATACTCGGTTGTCCGTGAATGTTCTAGGATGCTGCTGTGCGCTGAGGTTAGCGAGGAAGACTTCTATGTGATACACCACGAGATGGGCCACATACAGTACTACATGGCTTACCGCGACCAGCCCACCATCTACCAGGTAGGAGGGGGATATAATATATTACTAGGAAAACGCTCAGTTGGACGCGTTGTTGAGCGAGCACCGGTACGTGCAACACGACCCGAGTACGACATGCCCATAATGTTACATACCAATAAGTCTTTAAGGTCTTGACCAATTTAGCTGAAAATTTGTAAAATAGGAGAGAATGGATAAAATCCACCGCCATCTAGAGGACCTTGACATCATTTCTTTGGGAAAACTATTTTACTCTTGATTTCTTCTAGGTGGCAGTACATAGTGACCAGAATTCTTGTGCGACTTTTCGTTGCCATGGTAACGTTACTTTTGTTACTAGGAAACGCTCAGTTGGACGCGTTGATAAGCGAGCACGTGCTATAGCTAGACCCACATTGCACATTTTTTAAATTTTAAAATTTGCGACGTTCGCTGTCCACAGGGCCATGTTTCCAATATTATTTATTATTGCCAAGGTATTTGGGTAAACCCGTGTGTAAACCTTTTTCTTTGTGAACTAAATCCACCGCCATCTAGAGGACCTTGACTCCTTGGGAAAACTATTGTTGACAAATAATAGACTGCTTCCTCGAAAGTATTTTGATTACTTCTAGGTGGCAGTGCATTAGAAACTTCGCGCGTCTTTTCGTTGCCATGGCAACGTTACTTTTGTTATAATGTAATTTCCATCTACACTACTTATCGGATCAAAATAAAATTAACATATTCGTGACCGGACGGACATTCTAAATGATTTGGCTATCTCAGATTTTGTCCCCGTTAAGTTTTAGAAAAAAACTTTCGATTAACTTTAATGTAACTTTAACTTTTTGAACGATTTTGCCACAAAACTAATGGCATTCAATCGAGAACGAAGCTTGCGGATGGTCAAAATTTCAACTCGATCCGAGCCTCCGTTCGAACGTTATGGCGAGACATACAAACAAACAAAAAAAAAAAAAAAAAAAAAAAAAAACAAACAAAAAAAAAAAAAAAAACAAAACCAGTGACTAATTTTTCCGGCAGAGTCAAATGGAAACGCTCGCTTCGCTCGCTTAAAAATGTAATTTCCATCACACTACTTATCGATCGGATCAAAATAAAATTAACATATTCGTGACCGGACGGACATTCTACATGATTTAGCCACCTCAGATTTTGTCGCCGTTTAGTTTAAAAAACAAACTTTAGATTAACTTTAACTTTTTTTTTTTTTTTTTAACGATTTTGCCACAAAAGTAAGGGCATTCAATCGGGAACGAAACTTGCGGATGGTCAAAATTTCAACTCGATCCGAGCCTCCGTTTGACCGCTATCATGAGCCAAAAAAGCTGTGCGACTTTCCGTTGCCATGGTAACGGGACTTTGTTATAATGTAATTTCCATCTACACTACTTATCGGATCAAAATAAAAATAACATATTCGTGATCGGACGGACATTCTAAATGATTTGGCCACCTCAGATTTTGTCGCCGTTTAGTTTTAAAAAAAAAACTTTCGATTAACTTTAATGTAACTTTTTAACTTTTTGAACGATTTTGCCACAAAACTATACAGCAACCCGCCTAGGTGGTATGTACATGTGTGCAAAATTTCAGGTCGATCAGAGAAACGGTGCGACCTGTATCGAAGCAGTAACAGAAAAAAAAAAACAAACAAAAACAGACATTCGAGCCATAAGAGTCAAGTGGAGACGCTCGCTTCGCTCGCTCAATAAAGTTGTCAACGTTTTGCTGGCTTACATCAACATTTAATTGTTGATGATATAATTTATCTTTGGTTGGCAAATGGCAACAATCCAAAAGGTTGGCACTGAGCACTGCGCACTGTTTCCACTTGTGTGAACAGTAACAGATACAACAGGTAACCGTGGAAGCAGTCACATAATACAAGAGTTGTTGTCACTGCAGGACGGAGCGAACTCTGGCTTTCCAGGAGGCAGTGGGCGACGCCATCATGTACGGAGTGATGGTTCCTCAACACCTCCAGCGACTAGGACTCATCAACGACTCGACGCCGACCGACGGTGAGTTGTCCATAACTAATATACCACCCTACCCCCATATGAGTGTCGCACTAGCATAACTAGTTACCCCACTACACCCCCCCCCCATACCACCCTGATAAGAGTCATACCTAACAAATCCCCACCCTTTCCCCCCCCTT
>JAMZAV010015090.1:0-12346 GCA_024449915.1 Sweltsa coloradensis | reverse complement strand
TTTATGTGTTTGACGAAAGGGTATAAATTCGTCGTCAAAAGGTTTGGTCGTGTAGGAAGGGCCGAACGGGAAACCGCGCCGTGCCGGGGCCCTATTATTTTTATTGCAATCGTGCCTTACGTTTTTTCTCGTTTAAAATGCAAAATTTTAGTGTTTTTGGGCCGATTTCAAAACACGGGTGAGGCTAAAACGGTAAAAATATATATATATGCAAGGACATTAAGGTAATGGTGAGTATGCTTTTAAAACAAAATGTTAAAAATTTTACCAAAAATTAGAAATAAAGGTTTAATGAAACCCTTTTACAGGGTTATTAACAATATCTAAAAAAATTTAACAACAATCATCAAAAAATGCGTTCAAAAGCATGTCAGGGGGTTTTGAGTTTTTTACTTCGTTTTTAATTGGAAAAAAAGGCTTCTTATAAAAAGTTTTTAAAAATAATCACTTTAAAAGAATATTTTTGTAAGGGAACTTAAAAAAGAAATTAGATCCCCTTAACTAAAACGTAAAAATCTTTGGGACAAAATATTTTCAAAAACTCTCCAAAAACCGACTGAAAAAGCGTCGCGAAGAGCCTTGTTTTATAAACTAACAAGACCTTTCTTCTTCTAGTTTTCTAGATCACATGAGGCGCAATATGAACCCCCCGTTTGGTCCCCCTATTTCTTACTGTTACACTCCAGTACTGAATGCAAACGCTATGCTCTCATCACTTTATGGCAAATTATGGAATTCATAGCTTTGTTTCTTCCGAACAGCCCCAAAAAACTCGGAAAAATTTTATAAGAACCAACAACATGAAAGATGCAAAAACTCGTCGTCGGGGAATTTCCCCCCTTCCTTCACCCCTCGAAGCATACTACATTGCACCACGAACGATGCGAAGACAAAGATACCGCGCTAAAAAACCCCCTTTCCTCCCCTTCCCGTGGTGGTTCTGACCGCCCATCTGGTTCCTCTCCCCCCCCCCCCCAAAAAAAAACTCACTCAGGTTAGAGTGGTAAATTATGAAACCCAAAGGGGGTTTACACGTCCCATTTAAAAAACCAAAAAATAAACAAACGCAAAGTGTGGGCCACCCAACCCAAAATTTTAAAAAGGCTTGGGATTTCCTCCCTTATCTGCTTAGGATAAAGTGGTTCAACGGTTGACGCCCCCCCTTAACGTTTATTCAAAATAAAAAAAAATTTAAATAGCTCATTTTTAAGAGTAATTTTTTGACAAATTTTTAATTCAAAAAAAAACATTTCGTTTATTGAGAGTAAAAAATTTATCTTTTAAAAAAATAAAAAGACAATGACGATCGCGACGGTGAGAACCCCTTTTCCCCCCCTTTAACCCGGGTGGTTTGGTTCTGGCGAGCCTCCCCCCCCCCCCCCGGGTTTAAAGAGTGATTTTTTAAACCGGCCCCGGGGCCCCGGGGTAAAATTTGGGCCCCCAAGCTTTGGCCCCTTCTAATCGTAAAAGGCATTCAAGAAAAAAAGTCCCCCTCGCAAACATCAGCTAGTTGAAGGGTATTAAATTACCCCCCCAAATCTAGAGGCGAGCCCCGGGAAAGTCTCGTGGGGGCCCTTTGGGCCCCCTTCCCTTGACGCCCCGCCGGGACGATTAAAATAAAAAAATTTTTTTTAAATTAAATTTTAAATTTAATTAATTAATTAATTAATTTAATTAAAAACAAAAAATAAATAAAAAAAATTGTTTTAGAGCCTACCCACTCAGTTTTAAAACCCGGGGGGAATTTTCCAGGGGGGGAATTTCAATAAAAGCGACTAATAAACCCCTGTAGGCCCCGCCCGCAATCGGCGAATGAGCAAAAACCCAAAACCAAAAAATCGTTTTTTTTTGTTTAGGAAATAAAGAAACCCCGTGGTAGGGACAGTGCGAACAACCCGCGAATCATCCCCAAAAACCCCAAGGCCCCGATTCAGCAAAACTCTGAATTTATTATGTCTTCCGTTGCAAAAGGACGGCTCCAAAGTCACCTTTTTACAAACTCCAAAGACAAAGAACTGGGGATTTTAAGCCCAAAATAAAAAAGTTAAAAAAATTTCTGACTAGGGCGGGAATGGGAACCCGGGACCTTCGGGAAAGGGAAAGCAGATACGATGACAAAGACGATGACGACCGCGACGTGAGAAACTCCCCCTTTCCCCCCGTTACCCCTGGCTGGTTTCCCACCAGCCTGGGCCCCTCCCCCCCCCCCCCCCCATTTTGGTTTAGAATGGTGCCTTATGACCAAACGGTTGACCCCGTCCTTTTAACCAAAAAAACCAAAAAACCCAAAAAAACCCAAAAAAAAAAAAAAAACGCCCCAAAAACCCTTTTAGTGGGGGCAAAAAAAGATTTTTTTTTCGTGGGCCCTTTCCTCTTCTACCCCGTCCCGGGGCCCGGGGGGGGATTGGCTCGAGCCCATTCCCCCAGCTAATTCCCCTAAAAAGGCGATTCAAGAGAAAAAAAATCCCCCTCGCAAAAAAATCAGCTATAAGTTTTTGTTTCTCCCCAAAATAAAGGCGATCTGGCAATCGTCGTTCCCAAAGGAAATTGCCACCTTCCCTTGACGACCCCCTAACGACTATGACGACCGTGACGACCTCCTCCCCTTACCCGTGGCTGGTTTTTGACTAGCATGGTCCCTCTTTTCCCCCTATCCCTTAAAGGGTAAGGGGCGCACTATGCCTAACGGTTTACCCCGCATTTAAACGTAATGAATCAGTTCATTTGTGACGACTGGACGAACTTCAAAATCACAATGAAATTGTTGGGAATTACGATTTTTGGCCCAAAAGTTTTGCCTTAGTACTTTTCAAACTACGCCTTTTTGTCGACTGGGGTGGGGAAAAAATTTTTTATGTGCATAAGGGCCCCTCCCCAAAAAGTGATACCAAATTTCTCTTAAACTTTGGCCTGGTTTGGACTTAACTAGTTTTTCGTGACCCCAACGTGCTTGTTCCCAAAAATGGTTAGTAAATGCTTGCTTGTGCAACATATGCTATATAAGGCCAAAATGACTAGTGTTGAAACCCCCGCCGTCCCTGTCGTCCCCGGGGGGAACAAGGGATTTCCCCTTGGGCCCTCAAGCAAAAAAAAGCCCCCCCTTTTTAAAAAAATTTTTAAAAACATTTCCTACATTTGAAAATTTAAACAATTTCAAGCACAGAGACGAAAACGAGACAATTATCAAACATAGTAAGAAAAGGGGTTTATGGCAAGAGTATGTATCTTTTTTATAAATTACAGCACCTCTTTTCCCCGATGGTGGGGAAAAAGGTTAAATCAATTAGTGGACGTTTAGGTAAACACCATACCCCCCTATCAAGGATGGCGGGCAATTAAATTACTCTCCAGCAGAAAGTGGTTCATCCCGGGGAAAACTTTTGCATCGGTAAAACATAAAGCCCCATATGATGCAGAAAATTTTTAAACACACAAAACCCGTTGACGAAAACTCAAAAAAAAATTTAATTTTTTCATCTGAAAACGATGGGGCCATACAAAAAAGCGGTTTTCTTTGTTTGGAACTCCGTATGGCGTTTTTAAAACTCATTACGGGGCGCCCTCTGTGGGAGAAGACCCAAAAAGCACAACGACAAAGTTTGTTCCCTGACTGTCCCTCTTGGAAAATTTTTTATTTTTTTTTTAAAAATTTTTTTGGGTTTTCTGACAAAATTTCCCGATAGTTGGCGTAAATGCCCTCTTAATTTTCCCCTTCTTTTAAAACCCCCAAAAAAATAAGTCGATGCCGACTTCCCTAATCGCCCTATTTCTCTGCCCAAAAAGGGTTTTTTTCAAATTGTTAGAAAAGATTATCAACAAACGACTAATGTGGATGCGGAAAACACGCGGGGTTTTTTGCGGAAAGTCCCCAAAGTGGGTTTTTGTCAACGTCCCTTTTTACCCTCGACCACTTGGTTTTGATTAGAGACGTTTAATTTAAGGGAAAGGGTTTTTTTAAAAAACAACATGTTGTTGGTGTGGGTTTTTTTTACATTGAAAAAACAAGTACAACATGGAAAGGGTTTTAAAAACTTCAAAAAAGATTCACGAGTGGGGGTTTTAGGGGGCACATCCCAAAAATTTTTTTTGAAAATTTTTTTTAAAATAAAATTTTTTTAAAGTGCGTTTTTAAACAAGGGTTTTGTCAGCTCTTTCCCAAACGGAAAACAGGTGTCCCAAAACCAAGGGCTGGGTCTTTTTGGGGTATCACTGTTTCCTATTGGAATAAAACATTGTAGTGGATTGAAATTCCAAAGAGCCTAATGTCGTGCCTTTTTTGTAGATGCCCTGGGAATTTTCTACAATCGGGAAAATTTATCAACAGCTCAAAAACACGGGGAAAATTTGGGAAATTAAAACAAAAATAAGGGGGAATGGGCTCGAAAGCGGGGGACACATTCTCTCCCGAAAAAACTCAGTGAAATTCACTTTTGCCGTCTTAAAGAATCCAAAATGACCCCACAACTTCGTTTAAAAAAATGTAGAACTTCTATTCAAAACAAAAGTCCCCTGTTCTCGGGGATGGTTTTTTGGGCAAAAAGCTAAATTTGGGAAAAAACCACGTTGTTGAGTTTCCAAAAAATGCCCTGTTGAAAATCAACCTATTGAAAGTTCTTCCAGTAATACATCGTGGGGTGCAATAGGATTTGCATTTTGAGAATTACGGATTCTAGTTTGCTCAAGATGGACTAGTTTGTTTCGTATACTCTTCAGCAAGTAACACAACCCTTAAACTTCTAGACACTGTCCACCATTGTGGTCTTCGTCTTGCTTTGGTGCATTTCGAACAAGCCCGTTAGTCAGCTTGTATGCCGATCAGGTGTTCCTCCTTGGCAAACGGAAAACCTTTTGATGGGTACGTATGTAATGAAATTAAACTATGCCAAACCATCCGCAAATGGGAATGTTTTTAACCGACATATGTCAGACCTTTTAAAAAACCCCGGGCATCTTTTCCAAAGGGGGATTAAGTTTAAAAATTTTTGTTTAATTTTATAAAATTTTCATCTGCCCAAAATTTTTTAATTTGTATTTAACAATAACCCCCCGGTTTACACCAGAGCCGATTTTTATATTTCCCTTTTGTGTTTTTGAAAAAAAAACTCTACTTGCGATAGTGTATTCAAAATTAATTTAGAGAGATTTGCCATAAACATCAAAGTTTTACTTTGGTTTTTCTTTGATGGTCCAAAATTGACAACAAGGGTTGGAAATGCTTTTTTTGCTCCACCTTAACAAAAACGTTTTCAGGCAAAGCGACGTGTGTTCTTTTTTTCACTGGGGGTTTTTGCCTCCGTTAGGCCTTAAAACATTTTTACGCTTCGTTGTGGAGAATACCTTTTGTGTTCAATATTTTTTAAGTTCACTTCAAGCTATAGAACTCATGATTAAGTCATCTTTTGGTAAGACTCCAATTCTATTTAAAAAACAAACCCTCAAAGGGGTTATATAAAAAGTTTTGCTGGATACTTGGCCGTGGGCATAGAGGGAAATGAACCGCGATAGGGCTGCTAAGGGAAGCTTCCCAGCGTCGGACGTTGATTTCATCTAGTTCCCTTTCCCAATGTCAAAGTGGATTCAAGGCAAAGATTGTTGGATTTGCGAAAAGGCATCTTGGGATGTTTGCAAAATAACAAATTCTAGTGTGTGCCCACTTTTACTAAAAAATTCGTCCCAACCTACGTCTCGATCTCACTTTAAGAAGAGGTGGTATTGTTAGACTTGTATGGGGGCCACACAAGCCTAACACAGGATATCTTTTTAACCAGAGAAAAGGTTTTCCCATATGTGCCCAATGTGTGTCCCTTTAACCGTACATCTATTGTCAGTCCTGTAGGTACATGTTGACTTAAACTAATTATCTCGAGGTCCAATACATTTTCGGAATCCAACAGAGAACATACCGACGTGAGTTAATTAAGGGTCAAGACGGCTAGTTATTTTCCGGTGAGGTCATTTGACGCAATACGGGAAAGGGGATCGCCCGACAAAACGCTGAATACTAAAATTGCACAACAAAATATGCAAGTAAATCGGCTTTGATTAAGGCACTGAACGAAAGAGTGGGGCTTTCGGGGAGAACGGAGAGAGAGACGAGTCCCCCGTTGACGGAGGGGGTAGGACAGTGCAACAACAGTCGAAACGTGAACCAAAAATTTCCCGGGAAGAGTTCTAAGTGGGTTACCAAAATTAAGAACCAGAACGGGGATTAGCCATCGGAAAAGGTAAAAGTGAGAAGCATCCCCCGGGGTTCGACATCAGGGTTCGGGGGGGGGGCCAGTCTAAACCCATACCAGGAACCCAAACAAGCATTCGGTAAGCCATGCACCCCATTAGTAATCATGAGTCAGTAGAGGTATGAACCACGGTCTGCCAATGGAACTCATATTCGATCCTAGCCAGAATGGAGGGGCCCTTATTTTTATCCTAATCAGTGCTGGTCTCTTAAGTGGAATCACGTCTAATTACTGTGTCTACTCCCCCTCATAAACCCCCTACCCACGTCCTGGTCCTGCTAGGTTTTTTAAGCCTAAAGAGTCACGTACCCCCCCACTTAAAACTCTTTTGGCGATCACCCCCCTCAGCCAAAGGGCCCAAATTAGCTAGGGTGACAGGTGATGGCCCCGGATTTGTTAGTGCATTTTTGTGTCTGTGTACAAAAGGGTTTTTTGGTGGGTTTTGTTTTGATGGGAGTAGATAGATACCTGTGGGTGCCCGGGGCGTTAGGCGCCTGCGTAAGTGGGGTGGCGGCTCGCGTGCCTATTGTCTCGGCGCCCAAGCTTTCCGTGTCCGGGGAACTGAAGCTCAGCAAAAGGTAGTACGTACACAGGTTTTTTCCTGAGAAGTATCGGAGGGGGGGGATGCGAGATTTGGATTAAAACCCTTACGAAGCAGCGGCGCTAAAAAATGGGGGTCAATGATAAAAAGGTGTTTTTTTCCCTTTTTTTTTGCGGGTAGTCAGTATGAAGGGTAGACTATAAACGTCGGAACATAGTGGAAACCTTTGATGGGGTTGGGGAGCACCAAAATTAGAGTGGTGGGCGCTAAAGGGCTATTTTTATTAAAGGGTGGGGTGTTAAACGGGGGATACTTACACAGAGTTTTGGGCCGATCAACGGTTCCTGTTCGATCCGGGGAGCACTCTTAGTAAAACGGGTGGTTTTCAGTCTTCCCCTAAATCACAGCAAGGGGCTTTACTCTTATCCTAAATTTAAACGGGGGCTGGGGGGGTCCCTAAGCATTCCAACGGGGGGGGTATGGGGGAAACAGCGCATTTCAAAGGGGGCTATGGGGCCCGCAATGGCTTTTCAACAAGGTGGCTATCAACAAGGTCCTCAAATAAAAACCCGGGTTCTTTTCCCGCTCTTTTCCCTCTAATATCCAATGCATCGGGGGGTTCCCTCATGCGGGGCGCCTGTGGGTCAGATGGGAAAAGGGAGTACACAGATGTATCGGGGTGGTAAAAGTATCCCAAGGGGGAAAATCAGTGTACCAGGGTGATATCATTTAAAACCAAGGCTAATTTTGCCCAAAGGGAAACATTGGATGTTACAAAGGGTTTTTCTAGGGTACAGCAGAGGGGAGGAAGTGTCAGCCTATTTTCATGAAAGGCTGGGCTGTGTGCTAAGGCAGATTTATGGATGCGGATCGGGAAAAGACTAGGTGGTGTGTTAAAGGTTTTTTGCCGGAGGTCCAAAAATTGCTGGGAAAATTTTTTCGTGTAGGGATTATGATGATTTTGGACTTTGTGGACCCGGTAGGGGACCCTTCAAAAAAACCAGTCATTCAGTAGTGGGAGGAGGGAAAAAATTTGGGGAAAATTAAGGATCTAGGGATGATGTAATTGTCAAAAATGCAAATTTGTGGGTAACGATTCGGGGGTTTTATGGCGGTAGATACAGGGACCCAGGGGTCAGGAAGGTATTGTCCCCCGATCTCCTCGCGTGTTTTTGGGACAGAAGGGTAGTTTGTTTTTTTTTGTCGAGAACGGGTCATTTAAGAAGACGGGTCAAGCTAGGTTCGAGGCCCCTCGAGGAGCACCTGTTGTTTCCGGGGGGAGCAGATACCTCTTCTGTCCCTTTACCCGTTGGAGGCCCCGTAGTGGAAAGTAGTAGCACTGATTGTCGACCGTTTGTAATATGAGGTTATTTCTAAGGTTTTGTGTCCTGTGGTTTTCCGGGGAGTGAGTCTCCGATGACGATTAACGGCAATGGCAAGGTGATTTTCTAAGGTTTTGTGCCCTTGGGGTTTAAAAAAAAGCGTTTCGTGACAACTAATAGCAATGACAAGGTATTTTCTGAGGTTTTTTTTGTCCTGCGGGTTAAAAGGTTGTGACATTTCGGTGACAATAATGGCAATGACAGGTATTTTCTAGGTTTTGTGTCCTGCGGTTAAGGGTTTTGGGCATTTGGTGACAACTAAAGGGGAATGACAAGGGATTTTTTTAAGGTTTTTTGTCCCGTGGTTAAAAGGGAGGACGTTTCGGGACGATTAACAGCAATGACAAGGTATTTTCAAGGGGTTTTGTGTCCCCTTTGGGTTTAAAAATTGGACATTTTGGTGACAACTAATAGCAATGACAAGGTAATTTCAAGGTTTTTAGTTCTAAAATTGGGGGAGTTCATGGTATCTACTACCACGAGGATAAAGGGGGTGTTTTTTTTGTCTAATGTAAGAGGGGGGTAGTGGAACCACTCCCGTGGATATAGGGAGCCTTGGGAGTCACTGCTAGGTGAAGAGAGTAATACTTTGCTGTCTACCGTTCATAGGGAAATAGGGATGCCTTGGGGATGTCATGCAGGTGAAGAGAGTAATACTTCGCTGCCCCGTTCATGAAGATGTAGGGATGCCTTTGGGGGTTGCCTGCTAGGGGAAGGGTAGTTCTTCGCTGTCTACCCTTTTTGAAAATAGGGGGATGCCTTGGGGGTGTCCTGTAGGGAAAAGTAATACTTCGCTGTCTACCGTTCATGAAGATGTAGGGGGTGCCTTTGGGGGGTGTCATGCTAGGTGAAGAGGGTAGTTCTTCGTGTCTACCGGTTTATGAAGAAGTAGGGAGCCTTGGGATTCACTGCTAGGTAAGAGGGTAGTTCTTGCTGTCTACCGTTCATGAAAAGAGGGATGCCTTGGGAATGTCACTGCTAGGGGAAGAGTGTATACTTTTCACGCCTCTGTCATGAGTACGTAGGGGATAAGTGGTGGTTTCGCTTCGGGTGCCGAGGGCGGAAGACAAAAGGGGCACGTCTTGTGAGGATGGAAGGAACCCGTGTGGTTTTTTTCCCTATTGGGAGAGTAGTGGGACTCCTTTTCTTACCAGCATTTGGGTTAAGGGGGGCGCCAAAGGGGTGTCCATACTCTAGTATGGGAAGGGGGGCACGACGTACCATTATCTTTAAATTCAAAAGGGGTGGGGAAACAGTGCTGTACAATTCGCTAAATTTGGGGTTTAAAGGGTGGAAAAGCCGTCTCATTTGCACTTGCCTTAAAGGGGGGAGGAACCCCGGTGGTGGTCACAGTCCTTATGCATAGTTATGTCATGGACATAATTCTTGTAGTTATACGATTGTAATTTTATTTGTGAGGTCTATATTAGCAAAGGGCCGTTTTTTCTCAGTGTCAATAGTCGGCCTATGAATTTGCTGAGCTAGTAATTTTCGGTCAAACCTTCGAGTGAGGGACAGGCATGTGAATTAAAGTCGGTCTTTAAGGGTCTGCAATTTAAAATTTAATTGTTTTTTTTGGGCGATGCGGAGAAGTTTCAATTAAAAATCTTTTGTAAACAAAGTGGACGTGGGTTTTTACCAACTTGGTGACGGTGAGCATGGCTGTATTAACAATAACAAATTATGTTGTTGGTTAGTAATTTAAAGTTATTTGTTTTTTATATAAATTAGTTAATTTTTATTTCAAAATTTAAAACAATTTTGTTAAATCATTCAGAAATACAGTAAATTTAATCTGGTTATTTGTTTTAAGAAGTTTTGCATAATTTTTAAAATTTTAAATTCATTGTTTTGGTCTGTGAATTGAATTTTAAAATATTTTACTGTTACGATTATGGGGCGAGCGAGTCACGGCGTTATTTATGTAATGCTCCGCTGTTTCTTGTTGTAAAAGGGCGAGCTGTCATGTGATGGAGTGGGTTTGTTGTTGTAAAGCAAATGGCTGTTCGTTTTTTATTTTTGTTACAGTTGACGCCCCCCCGCTTACTCGAAAGGGTACGGGGGGAGGAAAGGGGGAAACAGTACATCCGCGGTTTTGAAACAGGAGAAATTCCGGCTCGTTTAGTACAATTTTCGGGACCACACTGGCAAATTTTTTGATTTTTAAAATCTAGGAAATTTTCCAGGAATTCCAAATATTCTTACTTAGGGATATTGAACATAATCTTTAAGGGGCCTACTTATTTTTTTTATTTTGAAAATTTCGCACAAACAAATTTACTAATTTAACTTGTGTTTTTTTTTTATTTTTTTTTGAACAACTTTAAAATATAGGGGTTTACAGGTTAAAATTATTTTATTCCTAATTCCAGGAATTTAAGATTTGATTAGGAAGGTTTGACTGTCGAGAGGGCACTCTTTTATATTATACCCGGAACTGCCAAAGGCGAGGTTTAAGTTTTGTCCGAAAAAGTGGGATTTCTTTGTTTTTTTTTTTTTTCTTAAAAAAGGTTTACAGCTTAGGGGTCCTGGTATGTGGGGTTTCACTGTTTTTGGAGAGATGTGGCGCGAATGAGTGAAACTTTTCCAAACAGAAAGATCTTTCGGCCAAACAAAGGGAAAAAGGACTTAATACTAGTCACGTTTGCAAGTTGTTCTATAAATCTAAATGATATGGCCGTTTGTACCCTATCATCGAAAACTTTGTGGGTTTCAAAGAATAATAAGCGAAGCTATTTAGGATGGAGGAACGAAAAGAGGGCGTTTTTTACCCCGGAGAGAGGGTGTCATGTCCTGTAAATATATGTTTGATTAATACTAATTTTCTCGAGGGGCCAATACACTTCGGAATCCAAACAAGAACATACCCACGTGAGTTCATTAAGGTAAGACTCTAGTTTTCTTTCCGGGGAGGCTCATTAGACGCAAAACGGAAGGGGAAGACGACAAAACGCTGAATAATAAAGATTGACAACTAAAAAGTGCAAATAAAACGGACTTTGATTAAGTGCACGAACGTAAGAGTGCGGACGTTCGTGGGGGGACAGAGAGAGAGTGACAACCCTTGACGGAGGAGGTCAGGACAGTGCAACAACAATCGCAAAGTGAACCACAAATTTCCGGAAGGTTCTAATGAGGGTTACCCGGGGGAAGAACCAGAACAAGGTTAGCCATCGGAAGAGGGGAAAATGGGGAAGAATCGCCGGGGTTCGAATCAGGGTGTCGGAGGGGGCCAGTCTAAACCACATACCGGAACCACAAGCTTTGTAAGCCATGCACACCCCCTTAGTAAAATCATAAGTAGTAAGGTATAACCCAGGTCGCCAGACGGAAATGTAGGTTCATCCTAGGTAGAAAAAGGAGGCATTTTGTTTATCTTAATACAGGCTGGTCTCTTTAAATGGGAACCCCCGTCTAATTTCTTGTTACATCCCCTCAGAACCCCCTACCCCGATCCCCGGTCCGTGCTAGTTATTTAGGGGTAAAAGAGTTTTTCGTACGCCCCCTTAAACACCTTTGGCGATCCCCCCTCACCAAAGGCCAATTAGCTATGCGTGACAAAATGCTAGCAGATGTACCAAAAAAATTTATCCTTGCGCATGCAATTTATCTCTCCCCAAACATATGAAGAAATTCTACATATGAAACGGCGACAAACTTTTCCAATTTCTCATCCAAAGTAAACTATTTAACAAACTTAAAAATTCATACACATTTTTTTCTTTTCTTTATTTTCATTTACATACATAAATTTTATTTTTCTATTACTTTCTTCATCTTCAAATTTTTGTTATTTATACCTTAGAAAAAAAATCTTCATAAACATACCGCTTAATTTCTAATTACTTTCATTTACGGCGGCGCAAATGACCCAACCGGTTGAAAACCCTATTTCTCACGTCGTCGGTGGTTTGTTTTTTTTTTGATTGGTCCCTTTTTGGCGTAATATTTTTAATTTTGAATCAAAATTGCAAATTTGTATCGACTTTGAAAAGGGTTGCACAAAGAACCGAAGAGGGGCTGATTCACCCTGGGGAGCTTCCCCGAAAAAAATATGAGTATTGGTTTGGGACATCATGGCGAAACACCATGGCTCTGCTTGTATAAAAGGAAAAACAAAAAAAAGCCCCCCTAGCAAATTAAACTCTGGCAAACCCCGTCGGGGACACCATCGCCTTCCCCTTGAC
>JAMZAV010015088.1:0-13040 GCA_024449915.1 Sweltsa coloradensis | reverse complement strand
GTTTATAAATAAAAGCGACGACACACGCTCCACTTGTAGCTTGTTCCTCGTAGGTGTAATTATTAAGTTCATTGCACTGAAATCTCTTAAACACTCCCTTGTTGACACTATTAGAGTCTTGGTTGAGGTAATTAGCTGGTGTAAGTCCGAGGGAATAGTAGTGATTTCGGTACCTTCGTTTCCTTTGTCTTTGAATTCGTGGAAACCTCGAATAGAAGAACATTCATTTACTTTTAACTTTTGCACAGGGATCGAATTTCTCTGTCACCATACTGGATGTCCAGTGGACTTGGTGGCCAGTTCATAGGTTCTAGAAGTTCAAGTTTTTTTATAAGATCCATGTCCCAGCAAACACAAATGTGATGTACCGGCCGGTGCCCGCTCGCGCTGCTCGTACGGGCCCCGGCCGGGCTGCCCGTACGGGTCCCGCCTAGGAGTGTCCCCTCGGCCGTGACGGGGGACCGCACGGGCTACCAGTAGCTGCCCCGGCCATAGCCCGTGCGTGCACCGTTGTTTATAAACCGCTTGATGCCCGGCCGGTGCCCGGCCGTTAACCGTACACTCTCACCCTGTCCACGCCCGCACGGTCCCCGGCCGATCCCCTGCCTATGCCCGTCCATTGACAATATCTAACGTAGCATCCGTAGCGCGATCTGTGAGCTAAATGTAAAACCTAAATTAAAAAGTTTGATTGATAAAATATCAGTATTATATCGCTTTATTGTCTCAAGCTGTGACATCAGTCGATTGCCTGTAGGTGGATAGTCAACACATTTAAATTACAAGTTGTTATAAAATTTCAAGTGTAAGTGTCTCGAACTCGATCCAGCAGCACGCGTCTCCATCTGTAAGCCAAGCCGTTAACCGTTACGCCACGGAAGAACTTGATGCTTGGAGGGAATAACCACCTATAGATACAACAGCAAATCGACTTGACTGAATTGTAGTAACTAGGAAGCTTCGCAAACGCTTTTTCAGGCGCGTTGTTGGATGAGCGTAATTGTTTAAAAACGTAAAAAGCATAAAATTGCGATTTTCATAAGAAATAATTATTCAATTACACTAAAATTTCACGCGAATATATTAATTCATAAAATTAAGGTTCTGTAAAAAATTATTACAATCGGAAGCATGTCGATGTTATAAGTCGAAGAAATTTAAAAAAATAAACAAAGTCGTAAAATTTCCATTATCATGAGATATAATTTTTTGATTGCGCTCTAATTTCACACGAATATATAAATTCATAAAATTAAGGTTCTGTAAAAAAATCATTACAATCGGATAAGCATGTAGGTGTTATAAGTCAAGGAAATTTTAAAATTCGAAAAAAATCGTAAAATTGCGATTTTCATAAGAAATATTTTTTCGATTGCGCTCAAAAATGTGGCAGTTCTAAGTTCAGAGATTTCGAAGGTCCCAGAAAATGTCATCGCAATTGGAGAATCGGTTTAGCCGGAATCGTGCTAACAGTCAGACAAAAATACAGAAAGAAAGAAAAAAAACATTCCGGATTTTTTTTCTCCAGTGTAGTGAAATGGAATCTTCGCTTCGCTCGCTACGCTCATTCAATTGTGCGCTTGCTCTGTGGCCCATCAGTATCGCCTTTTAACTATTTTGGATCTGTATGAATAGTGTTCAATATATTACACAAATGGTATGCAGTTTATTTTTTAAATAGGTGCACTAAATTATTATGCTATTCCAAGCCGTTTCTGTTTTGAAGCGCATGTTCGAAATTGTGTTCCTGTAGTTGATATAGGCCGAGGCGGGTGCATATGCATAAATAAAGTATATGCTGTCCGATGCGATGCTGAATGATACGTTCATAAGACAACGGTACTTATTCTATTGGTTTATACAACCAAAATTAAATGACTTCATTAGAGATGTTCATATCTTTTTGTTTCAGTTGGTAAAAAGTTAAACTATAGTATACAGTGTTGCATTTTCTTTTAAACTGTATTACAAGAGAAAATTTAAGCAGGCCAAAAGCTATTATATTGTAAGCAATGATAATAACTAGGAAACTTCGCAAACGCTTTTTCAGGTGCGTTGTTGGTTGAGCGTAATTGTTTAAAAACGAAAAAAGCGTAAAATTGCGATTTTCATAAAATATAATTATTCGATTACGTTCAAATTTCACACGAATTTATTAATTTATAAAATAAAGGTTCTGTGAAAAAATTATTACAATGAGATAAAGCATGTACGTGTTATAAGTCGAAGAAATAAAAAATAAAAAATCCCAAAATTGCAATTATTATAAGAAATAATTTTTTGATTGCGCTCAAAATTTCACACGAATATATCAATTCATAAAATTAAGGTTCTGTAAAACAATCATTACAATCGAATAAAGCATGTAGGTGTTATAAGTCGAAGAAATTTTCAAAATCGAAAAAAATCGTAAAATTGCGATTTTTATAAGAAATGATTTTTCGATTGCGCTAAAAAACGTGGCAGTTCTAAGTTCCGAGATTTTAAAGACCACCACAAAATTTCATCACAATTGGAGTATCGGTTTAGCCGGAATCGTGTTAACAAACAGCCAAAAAAACAAAAAAACAAACTAAACATTCCGGATTTTTTTCTCCAGTGTAGTGAAATGGAATCTTCGCTTCGCTCGCTACGCTCATCCAAAAATTCATTGTAGAGGAATACACTAACGAGTTGTTAAACAAGAACAGAATTCATTTTGTGTCTTGGTTAGTGTGCAGGGCAGCTAATAGAACAGTTACATTGCAATGGGTCCGTCCGGGTAATGCCTGGGGGGAACAAAGAAAAACATTCACGGGGCATGTACTGGCTACGGCCGTTGAACGCCCGGGCAGCCAAGGAAATGGATGCATGGCCGGGTCCCGTACGGGTAATGCCTGGGCGGAACGAAGAAATACATTCACGGGGCATGTACAGGCTACGGCCGGGGAGCTAACGGGCTAGGTAGCTATATTACCAAAATTTGCCCGGCCGGGCCCCGCACGACGCCCTGAGCTTAGCACCCGACGCAGCCCGTAGCCCGCACGATGCCCAGAGTGCCCGGACTAATACCGGTGTCTCCCCGCACGCTTGTGTTTGCTGGGGTATTGTTCCCTTAGTCTATTTCGGTCATCGTCAGGACGTTCAGTACTTTTTGATAAGTTAGATGCCTTTGACGTAAACATACGTGCTCTCATATTCTCAGACAAGCTTCGAAAGAACTGTCCTGGGTGTAGTTTTTCCGTGTTTTTGCAACCCTCGTGTAAACACACACCCTGAAAAGACTTTTTAAGCACTGCTTCTTGTGCTTCTTCTAAAAATGGCCCAGGCGTATCAACCATAGACACCAGGACTCGAATTGTTCTATCAATATTTGAATGATCAATGGGGACTGTCATACTTCTTTGTTGTAATTGAAGGGAGAGATCTGTTAATTCTCTTAGATCATCGTACATTATGCCCAAATCGTTCACAAAGCTAACGGACGACAGTCTCAATTTTAGACCGAGATACTGAGCCCGCTCCTTTGCATATCGTTCGTTATCCTCGGAAGCGCGCTCGAAGTGAGTACAGAGCTGGGTAATTATTCCACACTGCCTTTACTGCGCGTTCACTCGATGCAACCCATCTCGTTCCTAATATGCGTCCAATTTTAAGCAATTGAAGATTGATTTCAGAAGCGCATACACGTAGTTCATTGCTATTTTTCGTTGAGGCGTTATAAAGAGAGTACAATTTGTCAAACAATAATTTTAATTGGTCGACGCCCTGAATTTCTTTCACGACATCTCCGACAACTAATTCAAGACGGTGGTTTGCGCAATGCCAGACAATGAGATCGGGGTTTTCGTTGACGAGTAGAGACGCAACCCCAGATTTCTTACACAACATATTGGATGCGCCGTCACAAGCAAAAGAAATAAAATTCTTGTGTAAGTAATCATCACTAAATCCGTACTCGTGCAATGTTTTCAGTACAGCGTTTTTGATAACCACTGCTCTGGTGTTTTCTAGCTCAATTAAATCTAGAAATATCATGACTGGGTCAGATTTAGGTGTCACTGCAGTTTTAATTACGATAACGAGCGCTGTCTTATGGCTAACACTGGTTGCTTCATCAATTAATACGCCAATCTTTGAATCATTTTCTACCATTTTCTGAAAAACCTTTTTTCTAATTTCTTTTGCAATGTGTACAGCTATGTTTGCCGCAGCGTGGTCTGTGTGGTTAGTACACCCCATTTGCACACCGTTTAGTTGTTGTAGCGATACGTCATGGGGAAGGTCCGTAAATGGTCGGTTTAGTTTTACATTTTTATAAACAGGTCTGAAAACAGCTGCGGTTGATGAAAAATATTCTTAAGACTGTTCTATCACGCATGTTTCCAAAGTTTTTAATCGGCCTTATTCGCAACTTCAGTGGCGGCCTCGTGTGAAAGGCTTAATTTGTGTTTGCTTATTTTTTCCTGAGAGACTGTTGTTGCTCTGATTTTGTGCTCCATAATATCCGACCGAACAAGTTTCCCCATTCCTTAGAAATTTGAATTCCCGTTTGCGTGGAATTATGTGGGTTAACCAACCGTTTAGCCCCCGCACAATGTTTACAACCAGTTAACTTGTTTCTTACTAATAACCACTTCGATTTCTTTGGTTTTTTGCAAAAACTATCGTTTGTCCAAAAATCGGGATTTCATTTCCGTGGGCAGATCTTGGTTCAAGACAGCATTTTGATCATTGTCATCAGTAGGCCTGTATTGTTTTGTACCAATTATAGTTGCATCGGCAGTCGACGTCGATGATAGTTCCTGCTCATTATCCGTAGTATCATTGGTAGTACGTTGCCGTTTACTCTGTGGGGGGTTGTCATCGGCGTAGACTCGAGGTTCTTCTCTAGGGCCTCCCCTGAGCGTTCCATCTTCTTTTTTTTTAAGCCATCCCAACAAGATCATTATTTCTAATTAACTTATTTATATTTGAAAGTATTGCCTATCTAATCTTAACACCACAAATACGATATCACATAATTTCACTGTAAATTCCACTCAACAAAATCACTCACGAACTCGGGGAAAACAGAAAAATTTCAACAAAAAAAGATTTTTTCGGAACCGGGGGGGCGTACTCTTCAATGTCCACTTAAACTGAACGAGAAGAAGACCTTGTGTCACTTGTTTTGCAGCCAATAAACTACTTTTTTTTTCAGAAGTAAGTTTTTTAAACCCTTTGTGCCAGTCAAAATGGTCATCCTTTTACGTTGTCTTTAAAATCCGAACTATCGCGTTTCCAAGCAAAGATAGTGGCAGCACAAAAACGAAAACGTCGGACCCGATGGGTGATGAGGGGGCTGCTTACGGGGGGCGCTGTTTTTCAGTTTAGGTTAAAACTTGATTTTTCTTACTTTCTGTCATTTTGCGGAAACTTGTTGATTATGTCATATCGTCCCGTTTTTTTATTAGTAAATTCGTAATTTTTTGGGGATCGGCTTTTTAAAAAAGGGGAATTTAAGGGCATTTTAAATTACAACAAATAATTGGATTATTTGTGATAATTTTAGCTCGAAAAGAACAACCACACTGCAAAACTTTTAAAATACAAAAAAAGTTTCAGTAATGTTGAATGTTAAATGATAATTGATGATTTTTGCCCAAGAAATGTTGCCCACCAATATAATAATTTAAATAATTTAGATATTAAAAAAAAAGAGCTTCTAGAAAATTATAGCCCTAAAAATTTTTTTTGCACGTTTTTCTACTCGTTTAACAATGTAACGAAATTGGAGAAGGGCTAATTTTTATCTATATAACTTAGGACTACTGTTTTTTTTAAATATATATTTTTTAAAAAGTAACCTTTAAAGCTAGGGCCATTTTTATTATTGTTTTGTAGGTCAATAATGGCATGACGCGTCATTCTGCGACAGTTTTAAAAAATCTTGTATGTCTATCATTATACTTTTTCTATTGAAAATAATAAAAATCGTATTTTTTTATGATATTATGTAATAAATGAAAAATGAGGGAAAAGGTATTATGTAGGCCTCATTAAAGGAAAAAAGGGTTTGGGGACTTGTGCTTAGCCTTAAAATTATTTTTTATTTTTGTTTTGTTTTATTTTTTTATTATTATTATTATTATTTTTTTTATTTTTATTTTTTTATTATTATTATTATTATTATTATTTTTTTATTATTATTATTATTTTATTATTATTTTATTTTATGATGTTTTCTAAAAACTGGGTTAAACCCCGGGCTAACATGTTGTACGGACTTACTCAGTACTTCCATTGACCTATTACATACTTATTCTTTTGTCTAACTCTAACAAAAATAGTCTTTTATAAATTCTAATATTTTTTTGTAGATGATGTTTTTTTTTCTGCTGTGTACGGTCGTGCCGATTTCTCTAAATCCTAGCTTTTGCTCTTCGGACTAGGGGAAACCACGAAAACCATGTCAGGATGGAAGCTGTCTTGAATTCGAAAGTACATTCTTATTTAAAAAATTTTACGAATATTCTACACTTTTGATTTACTGCCTTTTTGATCTCGTTATACTTGGGGTTTAAGATCTTTGTTTATGTTTCATGTAGTTTCTTCGGTATGATGCCGTTGGGTATATAAAAGAATGGATTTATTTACCTTTTTTTGTTCCACTCTTTTTGATCTCAATTGCAAGTTCACTATAAATTGTCAAATTTTTTTTTTCCACGTGGGCTGACGTTATGGACATTGGGATACAACGTCGATAAGGGTTTTCTTTTTTCTTCTTTCAAATTATTATTAAATCCGGGCTGTTTTGATGTATCTTTGGTCTGTTATAAAAGGGCGGGTCGTATATAATTTGTAATCTTTTCATTAGTACTTTCTCTGGTTTGTATTTGTAGTAAGGTGTGTGTGTGTCAATGGGTTGTCTTGATTGCTATTTTTTTTGAATAATGTTAGCTACTTGGGTTTGTCTGTAGAGGTAATTGTTTTACATAGGACTTGCCCCGGGTATGATTGTTTCGATTTTTTTTTCCCCCAACCCCTTTCACTACATTTTCTCATTGATCATTTACTGTCGCATCTTTTATTATGTATTTTTTTTTAATTGTTCGTCCAATCACTCTGTCTTTAAAGCCATCATAAAACCTTTTGTTTCTCCAAAAAGTTCCCCGTTGTTTAACCCCTATTTTGATGCTTTAATACTACGTGACCTTTGTGTAGTTGTCTGTGTATGTCCCTTGTGTAGGGGCTTTTCTGAGAGACACTCTTTTGAAACGTCAGTTAGAGTTTCCCTTTAATTGACATTTTCGTTTTTCTAGATTGAGTGGAGTTTTAAAGATTTGTCAGCTACACACAGCCCTATGAAGTGGGGATTGGTTGCTCTTTTTAAAAAAAATATTTTCTTAAAATGTCTATTTGTTTATAATTAAGTTTTTCAATCATTCCCCGTCCTCCTTTTTTTTCTTGGAATGTCTCTCTTATTTCTGATTTAGGTGATGTATTTTGTGTTTGGTAGTGTAGTACGATTAATTTTTCCAAAGCGTGGGTCTTCTGCGTCCCTTTAATGATTCCGTGAATTGTCAGTATGGTACAGCTATGATTTATTGCTGTGTCTTTTTTTTTAAAGTTTAGGGGTTCTCTTGAGGGTAACTTTAGTCGTTTCTTGTATGTATTATCAAATTTTTCTTTCATAAATTTAGTTCAAATTTTGCAGCTTGTGCGAATCCAAATTTTTTACATCGTTACGTCCTTATTTTCCCAAACCCATTTTCCTCATCTAGCTGGGAAATCTTTGCTTTGTAAACCTTTCCCTTTCTATGTCGTCTTACATTTGTCTACTCCAAACTCCATGCAGATATCTTGACTAAATTCTAATGTTGTATTGACTAGACTGTTTAGTTGAGCAAAATTTGATGCATACAACTTTAGGTCATCCATGTAGAATAGGTGGGAAATTGTGTGACATACCACATTATTGTCCTTAATTTTAAATCCGTATGTCGATTCGTTAAGCATATGTGACAGTGGGTTTAATGACAGACAAAACCATAATGCACTTAATGAGTCACCTTGGAAAATGCCACGTTTAATTTGTATTGGATCTGTAGTTATTTGCTGGTTTTTCATATTTAGTTTTAGTGTTGTTCTCCATGTCTCCATTACTGTCTTCAAAAAGTTTACAATTATTGGGTTGATTTTATATATTTGTAAAATCTGAATAAGCCATGTGTGTGGTGTTGAGTCAAAGGCTTTCTTGTAGTCAATGTAGTTTACGTGAATATTCCTTTTCTTATTGTGTGCCTGATTCATTACAGTAGAGTCAATAATAAGTTGTTCTTTACATCCCTGTGAGTTCTTACAGCATCCTTTTTGTTCCTCGGCCATGATATTGTGTTCTTCGCAATGATTATATACTTTATTTGTTATGCATGAAGTCAATATTTTATATATAGTTGGTAGACATGTAATTGGCCGATATTTACTTGGGTTCTTCGTGTCATTGTCCTTTGGTTTGAGAAAGGTTACTCCTTCAGTAAAGAATTCGGGTATTTCTTTAACTCCATTTATAAACTCGTTGAGACATTTTCTAATTTGATTGTGAGTAGTATTGAATTTCTTATACCAAAAATTTTGAATATTATCATTACCTGGTGCTTTCCAGCTATGTGTAGCACTGATTGTCGACTTTAATTCATCAATAGTTATACCTTCGAATCTCATCTCATTAATATCGCTCATCCTAGCTATTTCATCTTGAATCCATTGTGCATCCTGGTTGTGTGCTACCGGGTTACCCCATATTCCTGTCCAAAACTCTTCTATCTCTGTCTTAGTTGGTGTTCCATTTCCTATTATTTCTTCGGTACTAGATAGTTGTTGGTAAAACTGTTTTTCCTTTTCTTTAAACATTCGGTTTTGTTCTTTTCTAATACTACATTTTTTATATCTTTTTAATCTCTTAGCTAGAGCACTTACTTTTTGTTTAAGTGTATCCAAATATTCGTGAATGAATTCGTTAAGTGTTTCATGCTTTGCGTGAACCTTGAATCTTTCAAATATATTTTGGCAGTATCTTATCACATTTTTAGATCGATTACCCATTCGGTATTGTTCCAGTCGACCGATATCTCTCCTAAGCTCAACGATTCTCCCAACTAGTCGCTTTTCCCATTTCGTACTTTTCTTCTCCTGTTTTGTCTTTGAAGATGTTGCAGATTTTACCTTTAAAGTCGATCCGTTGAAACTTGCTCGTAGTGAAATTTGGCTGAAATTCATAATATATACTCTTAATAGTGTGCTTTTCAATAATACAACAAGCAAAATGGGGGTTACCAGCTTACTTTCGGAGATTTTTCGAAATAAAAATCAAGTAAATCCCTATCCTTTAACATTGCAAGCGAGCAAAACCCTACACTTTCCGACCAAAAAGGCACTACAGTACACGAACCGCAAGTGAAATATGACTAAATTATGTATCAATTTGCAGGTAATTAAACACTGAAAAAAATAGTATTTGCAAATACATTTTACCATACTGGATTTTGATTTTTTTACGCCCAAAAAGTCAACATTAATTGTAACAACCCAGGGAGCAACAGTGAAGGCTTGCAACGCTGCGTGACGCCTCTTCGAAACCGCGCTCGATTGACCAATGATAGGAACTCTGTTGTAAGTAGTATAGGGAGCGAAAATTTAAAAATTTGGGTTTGGCTGCCTCTCCGTATTAACAACACGTAGTTCGAATGTATTAACGTTAAAAAAAGTCGTAAAAACTGTTTTAAAATAAAACTAAGATAACATATTTACACAGAATAACGAGCAAGTTATAAGTAATTATTATTGAGGACCTATCACAAATTCTTACAATTTGTAGTATTATTTTTTTAATTGGGGCAATTATTCCCATATTGAAAGACTTCTGTTCTACATATGACAATTTATTATTGGATGAGCGTAGCGAGCGTAGCGAGCGAAACGAAGATTCCATTCACTACACTGGAGAAAAAAAAACCGGAATGTTTTTTTTTTTTTGTATTATTGTGTGTTCGTCTAACACGATTCCGGCTAACCGATACTTCAATTGCAATGAAATTTTTTGAAGACCTTCCAAAAACTCTGAATTAGAAACTGCCACGTTTTGAGCGCAAAACCAAAAAATTATTTCTCATGATAATCGCAATTTACGATTTTTTTCGATTCTTAAAAAATTTTCTTGACTTATAACTCCCACATGCTTTATCCGATTTAAATGAGTTTTTCACAGAACCATAATTTTATGAATTAAGATATTCGTGTGAAATTTGAGCGCAATCGAAAAAAATTTTTTCTCATGAAATCGAAATTTTACGGGTTTTTTCTTTTTTAAAACAATTCTTTGACTTTAAACACCTACATGCTTTAAAACGATTGTAATAATTTTTTCACAGAACCTTAAATTTATGAATTAAATATTCGTGTGAAATTTTAGCGCAATCGAATAATTATTTCTAATGGGTAATCGCAATTTTACGATTTTTTTCTTTTTTTTAAAACGAAATTAATTTAAAAAATTAAAATTTAAGTTTATTTTAAAAATTTAAATTAAATTTTTTTAAAAAATCTTCAAAATTAGTAATGATTTTTTCACGAACAACAGAAAATCCCCATAAAACAATGTCAACTCAATTCACCAATTACGTCATCCAACAACGCGGCGGGACTTAAGCGTTTTCCGGTGTATGTCATGTATCGGGCCCATGTAAGATATTTGGATAAATTTCATATTAAAAAACTAAATATTGGGCGCAGTGCGCAGGTGAAGCCGGTAAAAGCAAATACTCTTGACTACACTATACACCCAAAACTAGCCCTATAGCCAAACGTTGAGGGAAGAATGTCTTTGTGTTCGAGTAATTTTAAATGAAAAGTTATAAAAATCGAACCCGGTTTTCGATAAGAAGTAAACAATAATGATGGGATCTATAAAAAAAGGTAAAAAAGTTTTCGCAGCCGGGATCGAACCGGCGACCTTTCGCTTACAAAACGAGCGCGCTAACCGTTGGACTAACTGCGACACACAGCATAGATGGTCCATAGCGATCCGTCCGTTTCCTTCAACCCAGCAGATATGCACGCCGATCTCAAAGCGAGCGTAAAAGTTTGTGATGGCAATTAGGACACTTTTAATACTTTTAAAGCCTACTGCCAATATTACTGATTGTAATGACGTCTGTTCATAGCATGTGTACGCAATTACTGTGTACTTTGGTATGAAACACTTCGCGGTGGCAGTTCTCTCGACGCCATCCACACTCGATCCCGAATGAGAAGGCAGCCCGTGCCATGTTGCCAAGCCAAATACCAGGTTTGGGCCAAACTCGCAAGAAGAAGTTTCCAACTATTACATATCGTATATTTATTGTTATAATTACATGAAAGCCAATCATATGAATGTTTAATGTTAACGAACTAAAGCATTATTTCGTCCATTAGCCCATTAGTCTAATTTAGTGATAAACGTGTTATTTTGATGGGACGTTCGATTTCCGAGGTTGGCAAATACTTAACTAGTCAGTTAGCAACTGTACCAATAAAAGATGCAAATAAATAGGTTTTCCTAAAATGTAACAATTAAAAATAAATTAATACTTACAGTAGTAAAATAAACTACAGTTGTAATATTATTTGATATAAAAATACTAACTAGCCCCTATTTTATAAGCTGTTACTGAATAATAATATTATACTCTTGAGTCCGCTGGTACACTCGATGGAGCCACTTTAAGCCCAAATATCTAACCACTGCTACAGCGGCACAATAAATTGCCGCATGAACGTCTGCAAATGATAGTTCGTCTTGTGTGTAATCTGATAAAATAGTGTGTTCATTATGTGTACCGCTGTCTTCATTTCCTTTGAATGCTTGGGTTTAGGTATGTATGGTCTTCTGTTTGGTTGTATGTGCGCAAACTCTGACATGGCTGTTGTAAATGCTAAAGCTAGGATGTTCTTTAGATTGATCATGTCAGGTGTATTTTCTATTGCGTTATGCATATCTACCTCTTGTGTTTGATCGTCTAGTTGTTCTGGGTATCTTGATCTTCTTGGTTGGTTTGGTATTTCTAGTGGTTCTGGACGTCTAGGTAGCGCTGGACGTTCTGGTAGGTCTGGATGTTCTGGTAGGCCTGGACGTTCTGGTAAATCTGGATGTTCTGGTTGGTCTGGACGTTCTGATAGGTCTGGACGTTCTGGTTGGTCTGGAAGTTCTGGTGTGTCTGGTGGATTTGAAAGTTCTTGCAGATATGGCAATACCGGTATTTCTGGTAGTTCTAGTAGCTCTGGTATGAAGTGGTCTTCTTCTTCGCTGTCCTCTGCCGATGTATTCCCGTAATCATCTTGATGTGCTTGTAGTTCGTCCTTCACTTCGCTTCTTATTCTAGTTACATAATATGTTTACTGGTAACATTTTATTTTTAACTATAATTCTTCTTTGGTCAGCTATTCTCTGTTCACTTACTTCTAAAAATGGATATTCACGAACAAACTCCCTATGGAGCTCTTGTCGATAACCTATTAAAACAGTCTCTAATAAACGTTACCCTAATAATAGCTACGCATCACACAAATGTTCATATCTTCTGTCCATTTGATGGCGCTGTCTCATTTTCCAGCTTTTGGTGGTCTGTAATGATTCCATTACAGAAACATCCATCGTCTGGTATTCCCTATTTTCCTTGTTCTAGATAAATTATTCTACTATCTGTCAAAGTCACCTATTATTTGTTATTGTTTATAAAGTCAATGCACTTAAAAAGAATTAAAAACACTTTTCTCAATGATTCATCAATTTCAGGGCGGTGATGAGGTCTTCGCTTCTCAACTCCTTGCCATTTCGTTTGATAAATCTTTTCTATTTGACGAATTTAGAGACTTCAATCTTCTCGATTCTGCAAAATAATTAACGGTGCTTACGTAAAATGCTAAATATTATACTATTTTAGATATATTACCTTGCTGAAGTTACAAATAATGCCTCTAAATGAATATATGCCTACCACTAACTGTCAAAATATAACAAAATTCAAAACTGTTAGACA
>JAMZAV010015087.1:0-13243 GCA_024449915.1 Sweltsa coloradensis | reverse complement strand
TTTATATAAGATTATGATTGTGGCAAAACACTCGATTTGCGAAAGCAGCATGCCATAATTTTGATAAGAAATAAATACTGGTTCTGAAAACTCTCTATACTTGTTTAAATGTTGTGTAAATACTAATACTCCACGAGTGCTATTAACCTTGATTTTCCACTGTTGAATTCTCTTTTTATTGTGCTTTGTTTTACTTTATGTAGAAAGTATTAAATAGAATTATATTGTTTAATATATAATATTTTTTATGGTTTTGGTGGGGGTGTGGTGTGTGTGGTGTGGTGTGGTGTGGAGATCATGCTTGGTACTGGTTATGTGCCGATTTTAGGTCTGATACAGAAATTTTTTTTTAATGTGTATTATTGTGCAGCAAATGTAGCTCAAAGCGGCCCTATCTCTTTATTTACTCTCAATTAAAAATCATAATTTTACAGTTTGCGAGCAGGAATGGCGCCCTGTTCCTGATGGGCACACCAGGCACTAAAATACATCAGTGTCAAGACTGTCCTCGTTCATACAAGTGGAAAAAGGCTCTCACGTACCACCAGACGTACGACTGTGGACGCAAGGAGCGTTTACAAATGCCCGACGTGTGGGAAGACATTCTCGAAAAAAACACTATCTAACCAGCCACGTTACACACGACTGTGGACGTAAGGAGCCTCACAAGTGTCTGAAGTGTAGCAAGACATTCTCAAAGAAACGCACTCTATCCGTCACATTAAGTACGAATGCGTTGACAAGCAACGACCCCAGTGTAACGTTTGTGGCAAAAATTTCAGACTTATTTTCATCCTTGTATCACCACACCAAATACGAGTGCGGGAAGGAGCCGCAGTTCCCGTGTTCAAAGTGTTCCTATCGAGCCAAAAAAAAAATCTCATTTAAAGCGTCACTATGATAAGATGCACAAACTCGGAAAATTGTAATTACGTATAGATATTTCAATTTGATTAATACCTTTTGAGACCATGTTCATTATTTTATTATGTTTTATGATGTTGCAAACTTTCATGATTTAATTGCAGCACTCGATGTGCTACAGAATTGTGCACATTACAAGTCGCTAACTACATGCAACGAATCAAAATGGTACCTAGTATAATTTGCCATTGTGCAGGCTTAAAAAGTATTACTATGTTCTTTTCCCTTGCATTCTCGTTGTCGTGGCTCATCCCCAAATTTTTTGTACATTGGTATAAAAATTGTCATCCTATCCTCCGTGCACTTCTCGTCGTGCTAATTGCCCGACGAAAATCAATTAACCTAAATGTGTCTAAACACAATTCTCTTGTAATAAAATCAAATTATATCCCTTCTTAATGGAAATACATCCTCTATTGAGGCTTACATACTTTAAGTCTCATTAAGATGGGTTTTATTAATTTTTTTAATCAATAGTCTTGTCTGACTAAGATCTGACTAAGCTGGTCTTACAAAATCGTGTTTTCCTCTTAATATTTCGATGTAATGTACTTTGTTTTAATATACGTTAATACTAAGACTTTTGTGTCTAATTAAACTCGTCGTTTTTTTGTTGATTTTGAAAACCGCTGTTTTCGCTTAGACTTTTTCACTCTTTCAATTGTTTTCAATAATGGTGTCGATGACAACAATTTATAAATTTTTTCTGATTTATCTAGGTGCCCGTAAGGCGCCGCAGCCAAAGCCACGGTGCGCTACACACTCAAGCACCTTTTTACACCAAGCAGAGTTGGGGTGATTTCGAGGTGTTACCCAGCCGTCATGTAACGTGATGTGAACTTGAAAACTATCACAATCGAGGGGATTTAGGTACCTGACAACACATGCCCAAATTTTATTGGGGTACGATTATTCCCTTTTTGGTGAAAAATGGCTTGAAACATGCTCAAAATCACTTTAAGGATGTTAGCTACTGCTACTACTGCTACTACTGCTACTGCAAACACAAATTTTATTTTTTAAAATAAATAATAATAAAAATACTCCCCCGCGATTCGACCAGGGGGGGGATACAATTTATTTTTTTACAGGAATTAATTTTATAGAAAAATAGTCTTTTTTGAAAAAAAAATTTGAAAAAGTTTTTTGGAAGGTTTCCCAAAATAAAGTTTTAAAATAAGCCTTAAAAAAGGGGCATACAATCAACAAGAAACCATAGTTACTTACACTTGTTGAGGGATAAGCAATTTGGGGGGAAAAAGTGCGATAGTAAAAAAAAGGGCGGAATTTAAAATTTTTTTTTTCTTTGGGGAACGAAAAAAAGGTGTCTTATCCTCATAAAACAAATCAGAAACCGTCCCTGGCCTAGGCCCCGATGTGGAAAAATTTTTAAGCAAAAATGTAGGTCTAAAGTTCCTTTGGCTTAGGACTAGTAAAATTTAAATAATTTAAGTTTTTAAAAGCCTAGCCAAAACCCATGCCCGCACAAATTGTTTGAATGAACTTTCTTTGTTTTTTACATAATTGCAACAATAAAACATTTTTAAACTTGTCTTTTGATTTGGCCCCGTTTATGAAGGGACTGCCATTTAAATAAATATAGAATTTTTCGAGCTCTTTGATACGCAATCTTTTTAAAATGTTTGGATTTCGGATACTTTTAACCAAGAAATTTATAATTGGTAGACCGCAGCGGTGGGGCCATTCCGGGACAATTTGAACCCTCTTAAAATGACGTTTACATGTTAATCAAAAGGGGGCGATTGGGCCCAAAAATTCTCAGATGCCCCAGGTTGACGGTAAGCATACTAGCCTTTAACACCAAATGAACTAAATTCCCTTATGCAATCATTGTATTGTTTCTTTTGTTTAATACCATGCGGGACAAGCTAAAACCTATCAAAAACCCGTAAATACTTTTTTGCATTAAAAAAGCATAAAATTAAAAAACCAAATCGCCCCTTGAAATGGGCCGTGTCGCAGGCCGATAGGATGTTGGTACCCGCGGGGTAGATAGGGGTAAGGGAGGGGGTAGATGTTCACCCCCCAAGGACTTCTGCGTAAAAAGGAGACTGGTGTCTAGAACACCTATTTTGGGGGATGCGAGCCCATAAGAAACCGGGAGTCGGGGTCTCGCGAAAATAGCCTATAGTAGGGGATAATTCGGCGTTCGGGCGTTAAGCCTATATAGGCAGTAACTCGAGTCTAGGTGTCATCATAGAGGGGGGCATTCGAAGTCCGCGACTAGGCCTATATAGGATAAACTCGGCGTTCGAATGCTAGACCTTTAAAGAGGCATGTCTGGAAGTTCTCGACGTCTCGGAGGCTCGAAAGGATGGTGTGGATATTGAAGGCGTAGAATGAGAACAAGTGCTGGGTTTAGCTAGGATAGTGTATTGTGAAAATATTTACTTGAACAGAGAGACAGGATGATGTTGCGATGGCAGGCATAACCGAACCAGGGCGAGGCCCCCAAGGAGTCTCGTTTTTTAGTAGAGTGGGTTTGTCCAAACCCAAAGTTAGACACATGCCCTCCCTTGAAGGGGGGAAAACGTTGATGGTGTCCTGAAGGATCCCCACAAAAAACGTGAAAAAGAAAAACCATTGCATGCTTTTGACTTTAAATAAACACAACAAAAAATAAAAAGAAAAAACAGAAACAATAAAAACAAACAAAATAAACAATAAAACCCCCAGACAATATGAAAATCAAAGTTAATTATAAAAAATAGATTCTTTTTGTTTGATGTTCAATAAAAATATAGGTTTTAGTTCAAATAATTTTTTTTTATGATATAATGTTAATAGATAGTAAAATAAGAAAAAGTATATTTATATTTATATTTATATCACTCCGTGAAGGGGGGTTGCAACAAACCCCCACCTGGGAAAATGAGGTCGGTCTTTTTCGAATTTTAAACCCCCAACGGCACGCGCTACGCACACGATAGGGGTAATGTAGTACGGCCCCAAACCGGGAGGGTGTCGATCTCAGCCAAGGGGACAAATTGCTGATGAGGGGGGGGGGGGGGGAAAACAGCAAGAGGTTGCTCGCGATCTGCCCCCTTGGTGCCCACCATGGAAGGGCGATGGAACCCCCAATGGAACCCAGCGTCCACTGCGAATCGCCCTCGGCCCTCGGACGGATTTGGCCCGTGCACGACAGTCTTTGTCATGATGGAATCCCAAAGTCGTCTCATTCTTCTTTTTCCTCCACCTTGGGTTTTGCGTGCGGATGGTAATTGGCATTGGGGGAAAGGGAAAACGTTTTTAAAAGGGAATGTTTTAAAAGTAGGGGGGTCGCCTGAGGTGTTGCGTATGTAAAAAAAAGATTCTAGGAAGTATCAAGGACGAGGACGCGCGTGATTTCACAAAAGGTGTGGGGGGGGGGGGGGGGTTGTTTACTGAGGTTTACCTGTGGGCCCCGGGGACTTGCCTCCCACTTGGTAATTAGAGTCTGCTTTCGTCTTGTTTTGGACCTCGAGGGTGAACTTTTGTAGGGACGATTAATTTCCCATACTGCGTTTTCAGTTTGGCTACCCGGAGAATCCGTCCCGGCCAGGATATACGTCCATTACCGGGGGGCCAAAGGGGCCACTGCAATTTTTTGCGTCATTGTTAATGAAAAAGGTCCCTTTCTTTATAGGCTTGGTTCCTCTTCGACGAAAACTGTTTTACTTTTGAGATTTTCCTTCTGAAGCGTTGCCTGAGCCCGCAATAGCTTTATTTTGTAATTGTAACTTTTTGATAGTGATTTTGATCAATTAACTCCGTGTAAAGGGCTGATTGTAGGTGTTCTTTTTAGGAACAAGCGGGAGTTAGAGCGCGAAATCTTAAAATTTTAGATACAAAAGTCAATGGGTGAGTTTAGTAGGGCTTCTATATTACACAGGATAGAATCATTTCTTGTATTTGAAAATAGACTTTCCAAAAATTTTGGGCGTAGAAATTTTTTTTCCCTCTTTCATTCCTCCCACCATCCCCCCACCAGGGGGTAGTGGAGGGATGAATTTCCACTCACCCTTTTTCAGAGAGTTGTTTGAGTTAATTCTTCTTTAAATTTTAAGCATTTTGTTTGCACCACAAAATTCGCGCGTTGTCAAATATATATTTCGGGGCCCTCCCTCTTTACTAATGAACTTTTCAAGACCCGTAGGAAGCTTCTGATCAGTGAAGAACTAGTTCGAGATGTAGGCCTTTAAACTGCGCATGAAAAATACGACAACCCAGTTCTTTTTCCCTTCAAACATGGCCCAGCATAATCGACCCGCTACTTCAAATATAGTCGTCTTGACGCGTCAGCGGGAACGGGGGTGCTAGTGACGTCAGGGTTTCCCCGTGAACCCGCCTACATTTTTGACAAGGGAAAATGCCCGGGGTACTGTTTTTTCCCCCTAAAAAACCCAATATCTTTCCCTCAATGACTGAGAGTGATTTTACCCGGCGTGGGGGTCTCGGGGGCGTCGATTTTATCTTCCCAGATTTTGTTTTATTGGCAAAGTGTGGGTGTTTTAAATCTTTGGTATCTTCACGGGCTGTAAAACCCCGTCTTTTTCTCTCCAAGTAATATTCTTCAGACTTCATTACCTCTGGAGTGAAGGGTCGCTTTTTTTTTAAATGTAGGTATTACCTCTGCGTCTTGAACTTTTTGAAGCAAATTTTCCCCTCGAATTCTCTTTCTGGTGTTTGCGTTATGAACAAATCTTTTATCCACGCAATATTTTAAAACATTTTTTTGAATTTGAGAATCGTGATTGATTTTTCCGAACCCAGGGTCTCCGGTGTTGTAATTTCCTTGTTGTTTTTCGTTTTTCTGAACCGATCTTTTGTTCGTCGATTTTTTTTTCATAGTGGGCCAAAACGATAGGTCAGTTTTCCCATTTAGGACCCCCCCCACCTTTTCGTTTTTACGAACTGCTTCACCCCCCCCCCGCGGGAGGGAATGTCCGGGGGGTTGGGGGTACCTGGAATGTGTTGCCACTGCCCCTGCGTCGTTCGTGAATCTCATTCACCGGTTCACACATACGCACCCCATTGATTTTGGCGTTTATCCAGCTAAGAGCGGTTTTGAATCCCCCCGAAGAATATTTTCTCGTTAGGTAATTTTTAAGTTTTTTTATTGTATGTGAGGCGAGCCCTATGAGGCAAGAAAGACTAAAGCCGGGAATTGTGATTTTTTTAAGTGGAGTTTTCTTTTCTTTGTTTGAACCAGACAACGTGGTCCTAGTGGTGTTTCATTACGCATAAAGATGCGCAAGCATAGCGCTTTTACTGGCACGAAAAAACGTAGAAAACGTAACTCCCCCTCTCCTAGTTTAATCTACGTGGAATTTGTATTGATCCAGCAGTGATAACCTTTTCCCCCCCATTTAGTATTTTTTCCTTATATCAAGGGCAATTCTTGTTCCAGTTTTTTTAAGTTAAGTTTTTGTAACAAAAACCCTAGGGTATGTTTGGGGCAATTTTAAAACCGATGGGATCGAATATCTTTTTGGTAGTGACAATAGATTTTTTTTTTGAAAACGTCTCCGCATTTTCAATTATCTTTTTTTGATTGAACTTAGCGTATCATTTATTTTATCCAAACAAGCCGAGAAGTTTTTTTTTGCCTTTTTTGCGTCGTTGTCTTGATTAGAGTCCCCATTTACTCCATTTCTCAATTTAATTGCGCGCTTTTATAACTCGGGATTCGGCGACAAATGTGGTAAATTCTTTTTTGTCGTCGAAATGGTTAGACAATTATCGACGTAAAAGGGGTCCCCCAACTGATTTGCTGTAATTCGAGGTGTTTTGGAGGTTTTCTAAATGAAGTTGATAGCGCAGCTATATAAACGGACTGCTTGCAGCCAAAAATACCCTTGAATGTCTGAGTAAATTGAATTCTTTTCATCATTTTCCCTTTCCCCCAAAGGAAAAGAAAGGGAATCGCGCTTCTTGTTGCAATATTTTCAAGAACGCGGGTCTAATGCGGCGAAAAACCATCGCCTTTGACGAAATTCATTGGATTCGGAATAAGTTCTATCAAGTTCGGACCCGTAGAAAGCAACTTTTTTTAGAAGGAGATTTATTTTCTTTCCGGGGGATGCGTCGAAAAAGGCCTAATGTTCGTACTACTACCCCCTTTTAACCGCCCCGGTTTAGGTAGTATGGGCTCATTACCATTGTTTCCGGGTTTACCCCTTCAAATTTTCCTTTTCTTCCAATACAAAAATTTATGCATACTCTTCAAAGTGATTGTATCTTTAAATTCTTGTTTTATTTTTAGTCTCTTCACAGCGATTTATAATTATCCACAAGGGTGGGTGGCCTCGACCCAAAGCAAGTCGACTGCGACCCACCCTCGGTTTCTCTTGACAGTTCGCAGGAATGATTTTTTGTTTCTTCCGCCAAAAATTGCTTTTAACTTGGGTCGATTTTCTGTATTTCCCCGAAATCGGTTCCAAAAATCTTGGTTCAGTCACTTAAAAAAAATTGAGGTGACCATGAAGAATCGGTGGGTTGTTGGACGCTATCATTTATCAGTTTATTTTGCCATCAAGCCACCCCAAACCCCGGGCTCGTCGCGACTGGGCCTGACTCAAGAGGTGCATGTTGCCAGTGAATAATTTCCGCCTGGGGCCGACAAAATTTTTTGATCTGTTTTGATGGTGGCCGAAAAACTCAGCTTTTTGCTTTTCCCCTTTAAATCGGAATCCACGCACCTTTAGGAAATTCCGTATATTTTCATATCTCGGGGTTTTCTAAGACTTTAAAATGACATCTATAATCGTTGTAGGGGTTGGCCAGGGAATTGGTTTCTTTATGTTTCCCCAGGGTGTCACCCGACCCCCAAAAAAGCCGTGTTTTAAAGTTCTCGTTCTTTCTTTGTACCCCATTCCCCCGCTATTTTACTGTAAGATGATCTTTTTGACCCGGTACAAAAAATAGCTGGCTAATCACTCTGTGTTTGTTCCCCTAATTTTAAATGCACTGTCGGGTAGGACGGTTGAGTAAGATTATTTGATTTGCTAGTGCGCACTGTCATCTGTCGTTTCCCGCTATGTTTTTATCTTTTTTATTGGGAAAGAAATTTTGGCACATGTGATGATGCCGCTTTTCCCCAACATGCATTAACCTGAGCCGACAAAGCTTTTCGGAATGATTGCGATTAAGACAAAGAACAGGCCGTTTTGAATTTAGATTTCCCCTTTCCTCGACATCATTCGTTTGGCCGGAAAAATTATGGATTATGGTCTTTTCACGAACAAGATGACTGTTTTGAGCTGACCCCTTTCACTTGAATTCAATAGGTCAGGGCCCTTTTAGGGTTGCTTGGTCTTGGTATTTTTTCATTTGGACCGCGTGAATCAATGATTTCTAGCTATTTTTTACGCGTTTTCGCATTTAACCTCATGTTTTTTGGAATTCATTAGTAACTGAAGATTTTTTGATCTTCATTTTTTGTCTGCATGAATTGGAATATGTTTCCGTTTCCTTTCCCATTTTTAAAAAGATCTTCGGTAGGCAACTTTCGACCATAGAAAAGTATTATAGGTATTGGTCGTCGCATGCCCAGAGATTTGAGCGCACGTAACTGGTTTCAATTTTTCGTATAGTTTCGAAAAGTAATGTGCGCTGTTTTCCCATTTATAATTTTTAAATTCGCGTATGTAAACATCTATAAGCCACTTTTTTACCATATGCGACTGCAACGCTTCAATGGCCCTTTGGGATAAATTTTTTCGCTAGCTGGGAAACTGTCAATGATTCTTTAGGGCGAGACCCAGCCGCACAACTCTGGCTTTAAAAATTTTGGAAATTATCTTTTGGTGCAACTCACAAACATAGGATTTTTGAAATTGCCCCCAGAACGAAAGCCATCTTTTTTTGCCCTTAATTTTTTTTAACTCTAACTCAGGAGTTTGTACCTTTTTTTTTACTATTAGAAATACACGGAGTTTGGGCCCCTTTCAACATCAACTGTACTACTAGTTTATTACTTGTCCCCGGGGTTTTTTTTTTGATTTTCGAAAAATTTGGGGGTAAGATTTATGCCTCTACTCGACGTTTAAAGCGTCATTTCTATTTTTAGAATCGGAATTTAAAAAGCTATTGTCGCGAATCAAATTTGGGAAAGCCTATCAATTTGCATTGGCAAAACGAGTAATCTTTTCATCGTCGAGTGGGTGTTATGATCCCTAGTTCCGAGCTAATTTTTTGGAAAATCTTAGTGAAAGGCTCTTACGGGGGTTTCGACGCTTGAGCGCTCCATTTTTTTACTAAAAAAAAATTGCAGGCCCTGTCCCGTACGGTCGCCAGATGTCCAGGCCCATGGGTGTTGGGGGACCCGCGGGTAGATAGGGGGTAAGGGGGGGGGTAGATGTTCACCCCCAAAGGACTTCTGCGTAAATGGAGACTGGTGTCTAGAACACCTATTTTGTGGGCTATGCGAGCCATAAGAAGTCGGGAGCTCGGTGTCCGCGCTAGCCAAGAGGCGATAATCTCGGCGTCTCGACGTCTAAGCCTATATGAGGCAGCAACCGAAGTCTAGGTGTCATCATAGAGGAGGGGTTCGAAGTCTCGCGACTAGGCCTATGAGGGATAAACCCCGGCGTCTCGAATGTAGACCTTTTAAAAGGGATGTCTAAAATTCTCGACGTCCGGAGGTCTGACGAAGGGTGGTGTGGATTGAAGGGAGCAAGGAACAAGGACGTAGGTTGCTAGGATATGTATTTTGACAATAGTACATTGAAAAGAGAGACGGATAGATTTGGAGTGGCAGGCATAACCGAACCAAATGGGGAGGCCTCCAAAGGGCTTCTTTTTTTAATAGATACGGTTGTCCGAACCCAAAGTTAGACACAGACCATCCCTTTAGAGGGGGGGAAATGACGTTGTATGTTCCCCGAATGGATCCCACAAGAACGGAAAAGAAAAAACCATTGCATGCTATTGACATTGAAATAAACACAAAAATAAAAAACAAGAATGAAAAGAAAAACATACAAACAATCAAGAATAAACAATCAACCCCAACAAATGCAAATCAAATTAATTTTGAAATGATTGTCTTTTTTTGTTTTATGATTCAAAAAAAATATTGTTTCATAGTTCAAAAAAATTTTTCTTTTTTTGAATAATTTTTAATAGATAGTAAATAGCAAGTAATATTTTTTATATTCAAATTTATTACTCGCGTGAAGTGGGGGCAACAGGCCGGTTGAAATCTTCAATTTGTAGCTCGGCCTGTGGGAGGTTAGGAGACTGCTAATCAGCCTACTATAGGGGGTTTAAAATCATGCTTTCAACTCACAAAAACCATGACGTTTTTCCCCTCCGTTCAAAATCCAATTCCCTTTGAAAGAAAAAAGATTCGTTTCAAATTTCGTTTTTTACTCATTCCCACGAACTCAAGAATTGGGGTCAGTCCTTATACCGTCGTTATACCTGGTTATACCACCTATACCCAGGATGTACATGAATCCGGGTCTAGATATTTTACACCTAATTGTTACTGCTAATAACCATAAAATTTAAATCAACTTTGATAAAAATATTATTTTTTAGGCAAATAATTTGTAATGGAACTTGAAAAAGTAATGAGATCACACACATAAAAAAAAAACTTGTAGAAATACACCCAAACTTACACACTCAAAAGGAATGAGATCTAAAAAAAGGGCCAAGCTCATCTGCCCCTTCACATCGACGTACAGTGTCCCATAACAGCATCCTCGAAAAGCTTGGCAAAATAGAATTTGCATGTTATTACGTTTAAATTAATTAGAAAAAAAGAACTTGGGTAAACTATTACGTTAAATTAATAATCGCAAATTCTATTTTGCCAGCTTGTCGAGGGTGCTGTTTGGGACAAATGTACGTTTATGTGGAGGGTAGATGAGCTTGGCCCTTTTTTAGATCTCATTCCTTTTGAGTGTGTAAGGTTTGGCTGTATTTCTACAAGTTTTTTTTATGGTGTGTTGTATACCCTACCCCTACTTCTTACATCGTTGCGGTGAGACAGTATCATGTCTAAGAGAAATGCCTTTATAACCCTGCCTATAACATGCTTGAGTGCTGCATTTTATACATTTATTACCGTATAGTTTTCTACTAGGAAACGCTCAGTTGGGCGCGTTGTTGAGCGAGCAAACCCTTTTCGTGCAACATGACCCGAGTACGACATTCCCATAAGGCCCACACACAGTATAGGCCGAACTGGGTATTGATATTGACACTATCTAAGTGCCGCGCTGCAAGCCGCGGTGCGCTACACACTCAAGCACCTTATACACCAAGCAGAGTTGGGGTGATTTCGAGGTGTTACCCAGCGTCATGTAACGTGATGTGAACTTGAAAACTATCATAATCGAGGGGATTTAGGTACCTGACAACACATCCCAAATTTTTAAATTGGGTACGATTATTTCTTCTTGGTGAAAAAATGGCTTGAAACATGTTTAAAAATCACTTTAAGGATGTTAGCTACTGCTACTGCTACTGCTACTGCTACTGCTACTGCTACTAACATCTAATTCGTCAGTTTAAATGGGCCCCGCGATTCTGACCAGACGGCTGGGGCTACAATGTTCATATTTTACATGGACATTAAGGTTTATAGTAATATAGTCTTTTTTGAAAAAAAAAGTTGAAAAAGTTTGCGGGAAGGCTTCCAAATAAAGGTTTTAAAATAAGTTTTATACACTAGGCATACAATCAACAAGTAACTATACTTGTTGACGGTACAAGCAGAGTTAAGCGGAAAATTTCGATACGTAAACAAATAGCGGTCATTTTTAAAATTTTTTTCTTTGTGTGGAACGAGAAAAGGTGTCATTATACTCTCATAAAAAAAATCAGAAACCGTCCCTGGCCTAGGGCCAGATGTAAAAATTATTTATAATAAAACAGTGTGGGTCTAAATTCCATTGGGCTATAGGATAGATAAATAAATATTTACACAATGTTTGACACCCCCTAGGTCTTTTTTACCCAACCCGGGCCCAGCACCCCATTGTTCGACACACACCCCGTACAATAATATTTTTGGTGTTTGTGGTTTCCAAACCACAAACACTAACCTAGCCGATAGGATTCTACAAAACAACAAAATAACTAGTTTTGTACTAAAACCCTAACAGATAAAAAAATGGTATGATTCTAGGCTTTTCCCCAAAAATTTACGACAATAATAAGCCTTTTTTTTTCTTTTAATAAACTCACGAAATCCCCTGTCATTTTTAATAAAAAATGAAAAACAAAAGATGGTGAAAATTGCATTTCTTTGATTATCTGAGATTTACATGGCGTGGATGCAGTGAAATGTGTGAAAAATAACTTATTGGGTTGTTTTTTACAGGGAATTTTTAATTGGATGTGAGCTTAGAGCGGTCGGGCAGGCAGAATTTGCGTTTACTTTTAAATTAATTAAAAAAAAAGAACTTGGAAAAACATTACTTTTAAAATTTAATAATCGCAAATTTATTTTGCAATTTTTCGGGGATTGTTATGGGACACTGTAGTTTTGAATTAAGAATGCCCCAAAGTGGAAGGGTAGATGAGCTGGCCCTTTTTTTTGCTCATTCCTTTTTAGGGTAAGGTTTTAGTATTTTCATTTTTTTTTATTTTTTGGGAAAACTATTCCAACATCTTTCATGTACCAGAGCGATAAGAAGTTTTCCCCCTTTGGGGGGGGTCCCCCAAATCCCAACCCCCCCTGGGTTAAAAAAAAAAGTTTCTTTTTGGCGTTTGGAATCAACGCCGCGCGACATTGTGTGACGATTTAGGAAAAACTCAATAAAAAACGTCACTTTTTAACTATAGTCAACATCGATGGACAAATGGCGGAAACGTCAAAATACAAATCGACGAATGTTGGCGAATGTTTTCGCAAAACAAACTCTCTTTTTTGAGAGGATATTTCTGATGTAGTAGACCTAACCCAGAACCTAGGCGACAAAATGTAGTTTACTATTTTTGATTTTAAAGCCCAAAGGGGGTACTTACGTTGAAAATGATTGTGGCCTTGGGCTAGTACCCTTTGTGTAAAAACTTAAATAACCCCCATCCGATTAATTTCGCCGAAAAAGTCAGTGAGCCTGGGGGTAGGGTAGAACAATAATAAATCAAAAGGCTAGGGCCCGGGGAAATAATTTAAATAAAATTTTAAGTTTTTACATTGCGTCTGTTGTTTGTTTTTGCATTGTCCACTGCATATCGATAATCTATGACCGTATTTTTGCGTCAGTGCTTTTTTTTAGTTTACATTTGAGCCGCCCTCCCCCGCCGGCGGGGGGCCCCCGGGGAAAGCCCCTTTAAAATTCCCTTTTTTGAACCCTGG
>JAMZAV010015086.1:0-10258 GCA_024449915.1 Sweltsa coloradensis | reverse complement strand
CCCCCGATTTTAAAAGGAAAAAATTAAATAAAGACGTAAGTTTTCTTCGCCATTTACAAGGAGCCTAGGAAATAGAAAGAGTGAATCAGTTATCACAATACAGACGTCACTTTTACAATCGTCGTTTCTCTTTACGGCTCTACGAAGACCGGAGACACAGGAAACATGGAAAATGCTCAATTTCATCATAGTAGCCAACGTCTGTGAAGTTATTTTAAAATACATATGCAATATTTGCAATAAAGTACAACGAAAGTGAGGATAATGCTATTATATTTGTTGTACAAAATACCTTTCAACCAAATTCTTCCACTTTCCATTAATTTATATCAATTTATCTGAGAAAACGTAATGAAATTTATTCTGTCACAGTTGTACACAATGGAGTTTGAAAAGTTTTTATCTGCAAGTGGCGCGGTGTGGCGTAAAGATCTTCAACTAATCATTTACTTGCAATTTTGTGTCAAGAAAGGTTGTTTGTATTTTTTATCTGTGTTTTGGTGTTGATCTTCAAATTTTGTGCATTTAGTCTCTATGCGGTGCGTCTAGGACCCTAGGTGAGTTGATGAATAGCTTGGCATGTTAATGGTCTTCAACGCAATGATATTTGTAATTTTCAACTGTAGGCAGTCTAGTGATCCCTAGTGTAGGCCCTATGCACAGGGCCAGCTACTAGAGCCTCACCTTGGCCTCACCTAACCTTAAATAAATGTACATATTGTCATATCCATGTTATTATACTAGGAAAACGCTAAGTCCCGCGTTGAGGATATTTTAAAATTTTAGTTTTGCATGGATAATCTTTACTTTGCAAGTTCTTTGTTTTGCTGCCTACGCATTTAGCTGTTGTTGCAAGTTTCTTTTGTTACTTTCATTGGTATTTTAAACGTGACCGGGGGGGGGGGGGGGGGGCCTTTTGGGTACTTTTGGTTTGTATGGACCGTTTTTTTAACACCGTTTCTCAGAAACATTGAAAAACAACTGCGGAAGTAGGCCTAGTTTTGGGCACTCTGTCCTAACGGCCAACTTTCACCAACTTTCAACCACCTTTTTCCCCTAAATCAAGAAACACTAAATTAGAACTAATAATTAAGTACGTTTAGTAAAATAATATAAACACTCTCGATTACACGAATAATGTCAAATAATTACATTATTGAACATGAACTGTCTCCTCTGATCACGCCCATTTTGATTTTGTTATTGTCATTGTCTTTAGGCTACCAAACTTTTTGCGATATTGTGTTATGTAATAAGTATTTATAAATATGTATTGTTATGTTAAGTAAACAGTTAATAGTCGATAGCACGGGGTCCAGGGCGGAGCCCTCGCGGGGGTCGGGGGCTGGCCCCCAGAACAGAATGAGGTACAAAAAAACAAAAACGCAGGGACCGCGAAAAACAAAAACGGACAGAATTAAACGGAAGTTTTGGTGTGTTTTGGTTGGATCGTCGCTAAAATGGCCGCCGTGATCAACTAATAACAGTGAAATTAGTCTGTGAGTAATATTGTGTTCACCTATGTAATTGTTAATTTTGCAAAGTGGTAATTGATAATACATTGTTGATATTGAATTTTTACACATTTATTTCTAATTTGTAGTTGTTTTTCATTGTTTTTATTGGGAAAAAAGTGTGGTTGAAAGTTGGACCCGCTTAGCGACAAGAGTTCCTAGTTTTGTAACGAAAAATATTTCGGGTGCGCTCTTATCGATTAGGCCTAGGGCCTATAGCCCTATCCTAGAACTAGCGCGGCGCAGGGTAACCAGCTGAAAGTTCGCCTAACCTAACGCAAGTAGTTTTGTAAAACCGGTCCATACCAACCGAAAAAGTTCCCACTTTTGCCCCAAAAAGTGTGAAAGTGCACTTGAACGTTTCAAATAGAGAATGCAGTAGGCCTAGGACTAACACTGTTTTATGGCAAGGTACTTCTTTGGCTTCTTCGGGGGTCCAACTTTTCAACACATTATTTTTCGTGTACTAGTACTAGCCTTGCCGTGGCGAGGTTAGTATTAAAGTTGGACCCCCCTAGCCGAAGAAGTAAGTTACCCAATACCTAGGACTACTGCAAATTACCATCTGATCAAAAAACGGATAGTAGGGCCTATAGATTCACATTTGAGATCTTTGGCTCGTTTGTCTTGTGGTTAGCGTATCTGCTTCCAATGCAGAAGCTCCAGGGTTCGATTCCCGCCAAAGTCAGAAGTTTTTTAACTTCTGATTTGGATTTAAGTCCTTTGGTTCTTGTCTTAGGAGTTTGTAAACGGTGACTTTGGAGCCGTCCTAGCAACGAAGCACATAATAAATTCAGAGTTGTTCTGAATCGGCCTTGTTGATTCTGGCGTTGATTCGTGGGTGTTCGCACTGTCCATACCACTGATTGCTATAGTATTTCCTATTCAAAATATCGATCTTTGGTTAATGGTTGGTTATCGCTCACTCGTCGATTGCGTCAGGGCCTACAGGGTTGGCTTAGTCGCTTTGGTTTAATGTCCCCCACTGAAAATCAGTTATAGGCCTATAACTGAGTGGGTAGACTCTAATACAATTTATTGGTTTATTTATTTGCTGATTTTAGTAGATACAAAGTTGGTCGTGCTTAAAAGGCACAGATTTTTACCAAAATGACCTCGAGGGAGAACAACTCAAACGGCTCTTATTCTATGTGATTCTATGTTTACATCCAAAATCAGCCGAATCGCTGAATAGATTACGCTGAAATTTTAAACAGACATCCGGTAGGCCTACGAGTTAACTGAGAACTGCTACCGGTAACAAAATCAGCTAGGTAGATCCATAGCATTATGTGTTGGTGATGAATTATAGTTATCATCCAATAGACTTAGGCCTATTTTACTATAAATTATAGGCTATGTTATTTTATCTTATTTACTTAAACATAGGCCTAGGCCCTAGGTACTCTATATTTTAATATTTTCCAAATACCCTAGTAGGCCCCTATAATAATCTTCCACGGAAGATTAGAAGGGTCAATTACAGTGTAAAAAGTATTTACCAATGTAAATCCTATGTAACCCCTACCAAACTGTATTGGAATTAAAATTCATTCATTCACTCATAAAATTCATTCATCCATTTGAACCTAGGCCTACAAGAAATAATAAATTGAAAAACAGGCTGCAAATGTGTGGAATTATTTTCACAACATTGGTTTTGTTTTTGAAATTTTTTTGTTTGTTTGTTATTTGTCAGGTTGTGAAAATTACATGCAGTGGCGTAGGTGTATCAAATCTTGCACGCTCAAGTTAGGCCTACTCCTAATTTTGGAGATTTTTGATTTTTGAAGTTTGAAGATTTTTCTCTTTCCTGCACATAAATTTTAGAACTTCGGAGCCTATCTAGCCTACCGGTACCTACAAATGTGTATAAATTATAGTCAGATTCACTGCTTCATTCCACGTGAGAACCCCCTCCAACCCCCGCCCCTTTCCGCCCCTTGCCCATAGCTGTTCTGCCCTGCTGAAAATTATTGGCAAGAACTTGGCAAGATTGTAGTGTAAGATCTTGTAGGCCTATTATTCTTGCCAAGATCTTGCCTAGTTCTTGTGGCTATCTTGCCAAGATCTTGCGAACATCTTATCTTGTCATGCTCTTGGCAAGATTGTAGTTGGTCTAGGCCTATGCAGTACTTGATGCAATTTCGAACACACTTGCCGCATTCTGGGTTCGAACCCACGTCCCCTGCGCCCAGCTCGACCACGTGACCCACATTGATTTCCAAATAGGATTTCTAGGGAGAATTGGTAATAACCTTTCTGCAAGAACTAGAAAACTAGTTTTTAATGCAATAGTAATGCCACATTTTAACTATTGTAATACATTGTTGTGGGGTATCCCTCTTCAAGATTTAGCTATGCTACAAAAGATGCAAAATAAAGGGATGCGAATATTACTTAAATGTGACAAATACACTCCAGTGAGAGTCATGTTGGCCAGACTAGATATGTTATCAGTTAATCAACTAATTCATTTTAATGTATTAATATTTGTTCACAAGTTAAACAAAGGTATGTTACCTGGTTATTTTAGTAAGAATATTAAGTAGGTATGTGTCAGACTCAGTTAAGTATAATATGAGAAATTGTAATGATATAGAGGTTAGGAGGTGCAATAAAAGTAGGACACAGAACAGTGTTTTCTATAGTGGAGTTAGGGTCTACAATGGGCTTAGTAAAAGTCTCAAGGATGAGGTGTGTGTGCATAAGTTTAAAACCCAATGTAGGGAATATGTACTTAAAGAGATTTGGTAGATTATCCTTGCCTGTATTGTTCACTTTTATCATGTTGTTATACCTGCCTGGTTGTATATTTTATCTTGTATCATAACATGTACATTGTATGTAATAGCAGTTGTATTGCTAAATAAATCAATTACTTACTTACTTACTTACTTACTTACTTACATAGGACGGCTTCACTCAAGAGTAAATTAGATTCCCACCAGCCTCCCTCCTAAACGCCAACCCCCAACATCTCCTCGCTGTCACCTGTCATCAGCTCCACTTCCAATCCACTCTACAGGTGGCCTACTTTCCGCGTCATCTTCAGTCTTCACGTCCCCTTAAATATGTTAGTTTCCCAGGGTTGAAATATGTGAAGCTCGCTTAAAAAAGTTAAAACACACACGGGAGTGGGACTACCCAAAATAGGGAGCGAAGCTACTTAATCTACTTTAGAAGGGTTCAAAAATTAAACCTGATTAGGCGTTGATCTATTTATTTATTTTAAATTATTTATTTACCTGTATTTGGAACAGGGCCCCACCAATAAATACATGTACAATCATATGCATAACAATTAACAGCAATTCCAAATCACAAACACTGGCACATTGTAGGGCTACCACTCAGGCCTACATCAGTGACACCATGAAAGTCGAACTTTAAATTAAAATATACACATATTCTTGTGTTACTCTACTGAATAAAGCCAATGGACAAAAAATGAAAAAAAAAAAAAAAAAATGAAAAATACAATTTCGCTCTTGCTCTGATGAGGCTTTTGGTGGTGAGTGAGGTTAGCCTCCTTCCTTGGGAATTTCACTTCCTCATAAATGTACAAATTGTCAAAGCGTCACATATAACATATATCTAAATAACGTAATAGGCTATATAACATAACATAATAACAACAGTACTATAATAGGCCTACTGTATGCAGAATTAAGTGAATAGCCATATGGATGTTTACTAGGTAGGTACCCAAAAAACGTTCGTGGCTTTTTTTTTTGTACTGTCCTTGGTAAAGATAAATATTTATTTCATGGTCTCTTAAATAATTGTGATATCAGTTATCAGTTCGAAGCAATACTAGAAACTCCCTGGCATAAAGATTATGAATATTTATTACTTTCTTATCAGTTTTGTTATCACCGCACAGACATCAATGATCTTCACTCTCTGGAGTCGTTAATTCAATGGTGGGGTGTCGAGAGCTGCAGTCCATGGTCCTATAATAAATCGTGGCGTCAACCAGACCATATGGTTGGACTGACTTCCTTGTCGTCTTATCTCCAACGTGTCCGCCATCCTTCTTCACCCACTTCAGCTGTCTCGTGCTAGTTTCGTCATGGGTTTCTTCTATGTAGGAGTAGGACCTACCGACAGGTTCTTACTCTGCGCTACGCAGGTCGTCGGTTCGTTACCCCTCACTGGCAATATCGACTGTAGGTTTGACACAGTTTCAGTTGTCAATGGGCTAATGTTGGGATCGAGTCCTGTAAAACAGCCTTTATGAAACTATTCAAACCAATTCGGTGTACGCACCCTATGTAAGAACGTTCAAAACGCTAATTAATGTAAGTTTATTTCCTGGTGGGTTTTAAATTCCGAACGCAGAAACATGTTTAGCTTTCAAAGTAGTTTAATTCCGTTAGGAAAATGGGTTCAAAAATGTATTTTATATTTACAACCGTCGTATCAAAAACGTCATCCACCATAGAGAAGTTGATAAGTATGCTTGTTGGTTGGTTGGTTGATAGGGTTTTCATGGATCGTGACGTCAAAACTTGACGTGCTGTTAGGTGTGTTTCAAGAAAACTGAGACAAATAAAAATACAAAATATTACACACAGAGAGTAGACACAGATACACCCTAAAATGTTAGTGTTCAACTTCAAATGTACATTGGTGTTCATCGGCAAAAAAATTTGTAGAATTTGTGTAAATTGCATTTTATTGGGATTAGGAGGGATGCACATCGATACTTTTTTCATTTTTGATTATCAAAATGGCAATGTCATTAACGAATCGATAATATCGATAACACCAACAAAGCCTGTTCCGACCGATAAGTGGAACCTCAAGACTTTGCAAGAGTGTAAGTCAAAACAAAACAATCGCGTTCAGTTAGCTGCCTCTCTGTCTTCGATGTCATGTGTTTGGCTTCCGTTATCAACTGATAGAGCATTTCCAAATATCAATCTCGAGTGTGGCACCATCAGCCCAACACAATGTGAGACAATGTGGCACAATGTGAGATAATCTCTGTCTTTAGAGTTTGGTTCGTGCCACTATTGACCAATTATTTGATATTTTGGTTATCGATTATCGAAATTATATCCATTATTTACCATCGATCGATAATATCGATTATCGTGTTCATCCCTAATTGGGATTCATAATATTTAGATGCAACACAACTAATCTTATGCACTGTAGTCTGACTTCGAACCCGGGACGCACTCCTCTCACATCCGGACATGTTGCGACATTGTTTCAGTGATATCTGCGGGGATGTCAGATCCTCCTACACGTACAGTGCGGGCCGGCTTTAAACAGACATTACTCTCGCTGTTTAGTAAACACTCTGAGGAAGACGACCGAGTTCAATTGTGTATTCAGATGGGAGTGTCTGTTTATTGACAAGACAGTCGAAACAAATAAATCTCTTTTCGTCGTGGAATTATTCCAACGGTACAAACACAAGTGCACTGGTTGACGTCATAGCCGTCTCTACGTTTCATTGAAGAGAAGTCCTGTGGATGTGCCTTTAAAATAAATAAAGTTTTGTAGGGTGCCCGCTGTAGGGTATACACATCAGATTTAACCGATGTGACCCTCTTCAGGTGACTAACTAGGTATATTGCGGATAGGGCAATTGTGAAGGGATGTCCGAGGGCTATTTAAGAGAAAACCTCGGAAAAAACCTTCAGTCAGGATTGCCGGTCTCGACGGGATTCGAACCCGGGACCTTTAGCACTCGATGCATTTAAATACCATTCATTCATTCAATTTACTATGTCTGTTACATTTATTATGACAACTAGCCTCATGGCTTTACCTATTTTCATTATACTGTCTTTTGTACCTATAACCCACTGTTTTAATATTTTTTCACTTTTTGCCTATGTTATAGGTATTTACTTTTATACCTTCGATCTAATTGTAAGCTTAACTTTGTCCTTTCTTCGAAGTAGGCACCTGCATCAAAAAGGTCTACTCTTTATCTGTGTGTGCTGGTAGGTACATATTTGTTATTTATCTTGTGCAAGGCCTTCATATCTTAGTTCATTTTAGTGTGTAAAAATACATGTACTTATGAATTCTACTCTATTCTGTTCTATTTACCCTATTTTCCTACTATTATATCTTTAGTACTATTAATAATCTGAAGATAGGTGGGTGAATAACAGTCCTTTGGAATATCTAAGCATAACTGTATTATAACATTGGTGATGGCTGTTTTTTGTTTTACTTAATTCTTAAACACTAATTAGCCTAGATTGAAGATAGTCATAACATTTGATTATTTTATTTAAATGTTCGTATTTTATAATATGGGCTGACACCGGCTGTTCCAGTACGGGTAACGTAGGGAAATGTCCGTCGTATGTATACAATCGTTATTTTTTTTAAAAGAATTAGGTGGTGACAATTAAGTTAATTTCTGTGTCGATTACTGGTCAAGATTTGGTCACGAAGGCAAGTTGTTTATATTGTATCACCAGTGGAGGGGTTATCGCGAGTCAACTATCTCCCTTCCTATAAACGAGTGAAGTTCAGCTCTGTCGTTGACGCTTTTATCTAGTCAGAAAGGGATGTTGACTATCTTAACGGACGTATTTTCCGTTCTGATACAGTTCTAGTTAGTTATGAAGAAAGAACAACTGTTAGTCTTTTAAAAAGACCAAAACTACATTGTTTTACATTTCTTTGGTCGATGCATAGAAATATTTTATAAAATTGCAACTTTTATAAAACATGGTCGGTAAAATGTTTGATACAAAATTTTGTTCTTTTCAAGAGCCTTGTTCATTAGTATCTACAATGCCTTAATTGTTATCGCTATTCTCACTCCAAAACTAATATTATACACATTCTGGCATATTACTTATTTTCGTAAAAGCACAAAATATACTTCGTAATATCGCTGGAGTTGTAACCTTGTAAGGGTTTCGAGTGTAGTAAAGGGTGTCGTCAAGGGTTGGTATTTGGACCCATGTTGTCTTACTACTATTACCAGTGTATTGGGCAACTGCCGACCATCCATCTTCCGTACCACACACAAAGACATCCAACTCTCTTACAGATTGGTATTTTTATAAGTCACTTCCGCACCGCATTTACTTAGTTTCCATTAGCATTTTGCGCAAGAATCGCCGCCTGTTTGAGTCGTGAAAACACAAGATTCGTATCTCCACCTTGATCTTCACTTAGCCCACACACACACGTGGCTTATTGTAAGAGGTTCCCGTTGTAAAACATCGCACAGAAGACAGTGATATACATCGCGAGTGGGTGTGGGCCTGGGTTAAACACCGCGCGACTTTATTGCACGGCTTGATCCGGTCCGGCCGATGGTCTCATCCAGTTCTGTTTGGTGATCGGCGGCGACCATTTCGTTCAAACTGCATTCTGTATCTACTTTGATTTCTGCACATGCGAACGAAAAAGGTCACGATGACTGGTTTGTGTTGTGGGAGTGATTTTTAAATGGAGCTGGTTTATACATACACATTGATGACTTTGCTTTTATTGTTTTATTATGTAAATCTGATCAATAACAAAGTAAATCTATGTCTATATCGTTAAACTAGGAAAACGCTTAAGTCCCGCCGCGTTGTTGGATGAGCGTAATTGGTGCATTGAGCTGCCATGTGTTATGCGGATTTTCTGTTGTTCTGTGAAAAAATCATTACTGAGTTGAAGATTTTTTTAAAATTAAATTAAATTAAAAATTAACTTAAATTTTAAATTTTTTTAATTAATCAAAATTTTAAAAAAGGAAAAATCGTAATATTGAAATTTTCTTAAGAAATAATTATTCGATTGCACACAAATTTTACACGAATATATTAATTCAAAAAATTAAGGTTCTGTGAAAAAATCATTACAATAGGATAAAGCATGTAGGTGTTACAAGTCAAAGAATTGTTTTAAAAAAGAAAAAAAACGTAAAATTTCGATTTTCATGAGAAATAGTTTTTTGATTGCGCTCAAATTTCACACGAATACCTTAATTCATAAAATTAAGGTTCTGTTGAAAAATCATTAAAATCGGATAAAGCATGTAGGTGTTATAAACTGAAGAAATTTTTTAAAAATCGTAAAAAATCGTAAAATTGCGATTTTAATGAGAAATAATTTTTCGATTGCGCTCAAAAACGTAGCAGCTCTTGGTTCAGAGATTTCAAAGGCCTCCATAAAATTTCATCGCAATTGGAGTATCGGTTAAGCCGGAATCGTGCTAACAGACACACAATAATACAGAAAAAAAAGAAAAAAAAACATTCCGGATTTTTTTTCTCCAGTGTAGTGAAATGGAATCTTCGCTACGCTCGCTTCGCTCGCTACGCTCGCTACGCTCATCCAATAAGTTTATCTTTTATTTTTTTATTTTTTTAACGTTTATCCTATTTAGTTAAAAACTGATTTGCAAAGAAGTACAACTAAATAAATCTAATTACATAGATATACAGACACAACAATGAACTGCAGTTAAGTAAATATTTGAAATAGTAATATTACAACAACAATGCATTAAAACGCTAAAATTTTGGTAACAAATTCAAAACAGATATTATTAAATGCAATTAATTAATGAATCAAATCTAAAAAAGTGGTGGGAAAAAAAAGAAAAAAGAAAAGAAAAAAGAAAAGAAAGGGGAAAAAACATTAAAAAAAGAAAAACGAAAAGATGTCATGTATAGGCCACAGAAACAAGAGTGAGTATTTTCCACCCATTTAATATGTACAACTAGTTCTATTTAAACATGTAGGTCCGAAGAAGTATGGGG
>JAMZAV010015085.1:0-13484 GCA_024449915.1 Sweltsa coloradensis | reverse complement strand
TGATAATTGCCGGTACGTAACTTTATGAGTGATAAATTCATCCAGCTTGTAGTGTATATATTATCAACCATAGTCTTAAGTGAAAAGCCCCCCGATAGCGACTGTTATATTTTGATATTACATAGCTAATAACTACTTTAATTTAATATTAACTTAAAGTATTCATGTTCATTGAAAGCAGCTGTTGCTTTCCATCATTGTCTGGCCAACTCATAGTATTATTCCAACTACGAGTCGAGTTCCGAGTTTGGACTTTGCCCTCTGGCACGTCGCCTACTAGGCGAGTGCTAGAGGTAAGATAAGAACCGGTCGCAGCATGGAGGATTCGTCAGTCATGGCTTCCGACCCACCCCCCTCAACTTCCACTCAGATTACTAGTATGTTACCGCAAAACGTAGCAGCCCAGTTCAGCAACCAAACAAAACAAGACAAATCTCATAATCACCGTGACATTTTAACCACCTCTGCCTCCGCTGCCAAACGGCTAAAAACTGAAGTCAAGAAACTTGCAGAACACCACTAAATCAAAACAAAACTCTCTCAATAGTCAACCATCAACTTCCCGCACTGTGACCTCACAGTCACTAAACAGTATCCCCCTTTCGAACCGCTTCTCAATCCTTGCGGACGAAACAGACTATACATATATCACCCAGCACTCTGAAGATTCCGACATGGATGAAGACCAGGATGACATTAACCCCATTAATACCAGTAGCGACCAGCAAAATTCTAGTAACATCACACCCAACTCAACTAGTAAGTCAGAAAGGGTACCTCCGATCACAGTGTTCGGCGTGCCAAACATATCGTCAGATGTTAGAATTAGTTAAAGCCAATACCAATGGTGATTTCACCCTATCATCTACCAAAGACTCATTTAAAGTACGGGCAGCAAACCTGTCTACGTATGCTGACCTTGTCAAAGCCTTCCGCGATGCAGACCTGCAGTTATACACTTTCCCGACAGCCGACCAACGATTGAAGAAGATCGTTCTGCGGGGCCTCTCAGCCACTGTCGATGTCGAAGACATCAAAGAAGACCTCCATCACCAAGGGTTCGCCGTAACGGACGTCCAGCAGCTCCACCATCGCGCTATTGAGGGAATCAGACACCCGATGCCCCTATTTGTAGTATCTTCTGCAGTTGTGGATAAAGGTAAACCTCTCCACCTCCTCGAGAAGGTTTGTCACCACCGAGTTTCTATTGAGCGTTACAGGGGACCTCAAGGTCCACGCCAGTGCTTTACCTGCCAGCATTTTGGCCACAGCTCCCTATTTTGCACTCTTCCTCCTACCTGCTTCAAATGCGCCCTTACCCACAAATCAAGCGAGTGCCCCAAGCCACGCACCACCCCAGCCAAGTGCACAAACTGTGGAGAGGATCACCCGGCCTCTTCGCGCAAATGCAGCGCTTTCCTCCAAGCACGAGGCCGGCAAGTGCAGTTCAGAGGTCAGCAAAACCCTGGTACATACTCCAACAAGAAATCCATAATACCACAGCCTAGACAGGCGGGTCCCCCCTCAACCTACTCCAGACCGGGAGTTTTCCTATGCAAACGTTGCATCTCCTTCAAACCGCAGTCCCAGTTACCCGGTAAACGCATCTAACTTTCCACCCCCCCCTTTCACTAGCACTCCTCGCCCTCCTCCAACTCGGATGAAGGTACTTGGAAATTGATTGCAAGTATCGCCGAGGCCATCACACGTCTCCGGTCTCAGGCCCACTCCAGAAATAATCGCTCTAACAGGACTTCTCAAGGCTTTAGCCGAACAGTCATTACATAATGGCCCCTAGGCGTACTCTACTTATTCTCTTCTGGAATGCCAATGGAGCGATAAACAGAAAGTCAATCGAACTACTACACCTTATGAAAATCAACGACATACCGGTGGCGCTCGTCAACGAGACACACCTGCTTCCCTCGCAGAAGTGGCTAGTGCCATATTCCTCATATTCCGATTGATGTTCTCAATACGCATTTCACTACACTTCCCACTATCACTGACTTAAATTAAAAGGAAAGATTCATAAACGACATAGAAAATAATTTAATTAAACCAACCTATGAAGAGTTTTATTTTACTCACGTGACTCCTAAATTTGCCCTTCATGCAATCAATCGAATCAAATCCAATGCAGAAGGAGTTGATTTAATTTCAATCAAACTTATTCAACATATGATCAAACTTTTCCCTTTTCTAATAGAGCCTATAATACAACTTTTTAATTTTTCATTGAATTCTCACTCATACCCAACTACTTCGAAGCAGGCTCTTGTCCACCCTCTACCTAAAAAGACAAAACCAAACTATGCCAATGATTATCGAGCCATATGTATTCTACCAGCTCTTTCGAAAGCGTTGGAATTTATTGTCCATAAACAAATTTCAGCATATCTTGCAAAAAATGACATATTAGATAAATATCAATCCGCCTTTAGATCAAATCACAGTACATGAACAGCTTTAATTAAATTAACGGATGAAATAAGGAAGAAAATGGACAGTCGACAATTAACACTCTTGACACTACTTGACTTTAGCAAAGCTTTTGATTCTGTTGACATTGACATAGTTATAACTAAAGTAGAATCTATTAATTTCTCTTCTCCTACACTTCAGTGGATGGAATCTTACCTTCGTCAAAGACATCAATGCGTAATATCCGATGGCAATCAATCAACCTGGGAACCCGTATGTGCTGGAGTCCCGCAAGGAAGTGTTCTTGGATGTCTATTATTTTCAATATATTACTCAATATATTACTGCCATCAAAATTTATACGCTGATGACTTGCAAATCTACTTACATGCTTCACCTTTAACTATCAATTATCAATTATCAATTAACTAGGGAAACGCCAAAGTCGTTGTTAAATGAGTGAGTGAGCCATGTGTTGAGTACCCGGTAACATGACTTTTCTTCCCCCTACCTTAGGCCTCCCTAGCCTATCATAGGCTAGAGATGAGCATTATGGCCTAACAGTTGACGCGCCCGTATACTAACTAAACTTTAAAAAACTATTATTTTTACGAATATAATTATCAAACTTAAATGCAATGTTCCCGGGTACTCAACACATGACTCGCTCACTCGTCTAGCAACGACTTTGGCGTTTCCTAAGTCTAGTTGGCTAAAGCGCCCTTATAGCCGAAATGTGGGAGACGTGGGTTCAATCCCCTGGTCAGGAAAGATTTTGTAATTTCTAGATTGTATTTAAAAAATTATTAAACATGTTTTGAAATGCATATAACGCAGTGTAGTCTATCATCTGTGACAATACTATGGAAAACATAGCTAGACAAAAATACGTGTAAATATTGCAAGGTTTACTCAATCTCCGATCGGAATTTTGGGATACCTTGGGCGTGCAAAATTCGATCCACCGTGGGCCTTTTGATAGTTAGTAAATAGCGGTTTGCTCGGCCAAAAAGCATCCTACGTATATACAATTTTGCAAACTTGTCAATAAAGCATACATGGACGTTCCAACAGTCATAGATTTTCAAAATTTTGACTTGATCAGCCACAAAAAATTCACGAATATAGTCAATTTTGGACTTTTTAACAAAATTGAAATTCGTGAAATCTAATTTATTTTTTATAAATTATTTCAAAACAAATTTTAGAAATGTGTTACTATAGAAACCTTTATTTCCACTTTCTTGAGATATGTTCAAAATTTCTAACAACTGTGATGTCATTCAGCCGAGCAAACAGAAAATTGCCTAAAAAAGGGGTGGTGAACGCTCTTAAATTTCGAAACATTGGAAGCCTATTTTTCAATTTATTATTTCTTGTAGGTTTAAATCGCAATGGATCTTGCTGATTTTGTTAGCAGTTCTCAGTTAAGTTGTACCGGATGTCTGATTAAAATTTCAGCGCAATCTGTTCAGCGATTCGGCTGATTTTCAACGTAACCACACACACACACACACACACACGCACGCACGCACGCACGCAGACTAACAGAATAAGCGCCGTTTAAGTTGAATGGAGACCACTCCGTTCGCTGCGCTCACTCGTTTAACCAGGCAATACTGATGATGAATGAGGACCTAAAATCTGTTGCTAAGTGGGCATCTTACAATCTCCTTCATATAAACCCTAATTAATCACAAACTACCATATTAGGTTATCAGAAACGTCTTGAATGGCATGGCTATACCTCTACAACATAATTTTAAGAATTTAGGACTCTATATGACTGACAATCTTTCTTGGACTGAACATAATAAACATGTTTATCAAAAGACTTACGCCTCGCTACAGTCATTAAATAGACTTAAGGGTGTGTGTCTACGCAAAATAAGTTACTTGGATTTGTGCACATTCTCATTTTTATTGGCCATTAGACGCCATTGTGTATGTGATTGAAATATGTCAAATCCTAGATAATTTTACTATCTATTAGCTACTTACAATATTATTTTTCTATCTTTAATAGTTTTGTTTGTACATATTATAGAAATCACCAATGTGTATTGTGAAAACAATAGATTTACGACTATCGTCCCTTCGTTTTAATCCAATTGGACGGATTTTTTTTCCACAGTTGTATTGAACTTATATGTTGGCTACGGTAAAGTTTCAGCGACTAATTAGTTGAAATGACAAGGCAAAAAAATAAAAACCAAAATATGTTGTTTTGCGGCTTGACTCTAGGGGCTGGCGCGCTCTCGGTCTAACGGATTAGCTAGCAACTTCTTAGTCACTGTCGTTGTGTGAGGGACGGTCAAGTGATCGGTGGGAATGCGGCTAGTCCACTCGACTAGGAGACAAGGCCGCTGAAAGCAAGGGTTACGAAACAATACAGTTACCCCATCCCCAAAAGTCCCCAGAAACAACAAGCAGAATCCTTTCCATTCGTTATTCTGTAGACGAAAAAACTGAAACACCTATGAGTCCGAAGACTTGGCGATTGTTTTTTATCTTCATCAATTTTTTCCCATTCGTGATGGAGCCCCCTTGGATTTCGCCCTCTTTTATAAAGTAAAAACATTAATCGAATACTGATGTTGTGGATGGTGATGGTGAGGATGATGGTAATAAGCACAATACAAACACATAAATTATCTGCTAATATTGTATTAATCAATCAAAACAAAATGTACCATACAGTCCCCTACACTGACAGTTAGTGTATCCGTACGTGTTTGCTGACAACAAAAATGGTTGTAGTCATGTAACTAATCATAAATCAAGTGGAATATATTATCTTTGTATAGTAATTGGAACGGAAAAAATACAACAGTATAATAAAATTATCAAACTATACCAACTACCTGATAATTAAGCAAATATTGATTGAGGTGTCATAACGTTCACAAAATCACGCAGATAAGAGCTATAATAGGATATCCGTATTCATAAACAAAACAAAACAGTCACTCAATTTTTTGCCTTTTCTGTCCCCTCGCCCAATCCTAATGTCACAAAAACACCTTTCTATAACCCCTCCGTCAGTCGGTAGAAACTTCTTTTTGATGGGCTCTTTACGATAACCTACCATTAGCTTTTGTTTGGTGTTGTCATCTTCAAAATCATTGTGCCCTCAACCTCATCCCCTATACCCTCCAAAAAGGAAGTAAAACTAGAGTAATTGTTAGAAAACCAAAACATCTTGTATGCTGTCCCAGGTAAAGCCGTGTTCTGACAGGTGCATTCCCTGGGAGTACACACAAAATAATCTACTATCGTCATAGCCCATCTTTATCCTTGTGATTAAATAATGAGATGGACGCTTCATTCTTTTATCGTCAACAACACAATGACAAACAAGAATTTTAACAATTCTAATCAGAAAATGATATATTAATTTTATTGATGGGGTATTTTGAAGCAGCAGGGAATCGAAACCGTACTACCGGACCCACAACTAGGCCTAATATTTGTATAACCCGAACGTCGAACGAACGACCAGAACAAAACCAAACCCTCGAAACGTAAACATGTGGTGCTTGTGAGTTGGGCAATCTGTAAGAATTGCTTAGCGCGCGATGTTTTTTTTTCTGCAATCGTCCGCGCTATTTTCGCGGTAGGCTATATAAGGAGTATAGGATTTGAATTACGCCTGAAAACAACTCGTCATTTCCAGAAGCGTATTTAGGCCTAGGCGCACTAGGCGTGCGCCTAGAACCCCACCAGCTAGCCCCCCCCCCCCACCCCCTTCGAGCTAAGTGGCCCCAAATTTCCCGTGAACTCATCACTCTTTATGGACACCTTCAAAATAATCACTGAACTTAGGCTTGCCAAGCTTTTTAATGCAATCGATGAATTATTTCATATGCATGAACATCTCATGACATGAAAAATTATTCATAATTTCTTCGTTCTCTACCACTTACATGGCTACTCGGCTACTCCGATTGTAATAAAATTTGTAGGAGACTTGAACTATCTCTAACCTTAGACCTGTGTATTTGACCAATGTCAAGTAAGATCTACGTAATATCTCTCATGAACATTATTTTAAAGAGTTGTTAAAACCACTTGTTGAAATCTGCTATTTATACACAGCCTTGTAGTTGTATTGTTGGTTGGTTTGGTCATAAATATAGAGTTTGTTATAGTTTGTTCATTCGAACGGTTCCGAGGTACGAGATAAGATTGAGAAAATTTCAAATTATGTCTCCTATTGTATGATGGCTCGCGTCTTGAGTCAGGCATGATCTTGCAGGTAGCTACAGGGTGGTAAAACCTAGATGTAGTAAGTGGGGTAAATGGTCAGTGTACTTTTAGATGCGCGAGAGAGCAGATCTTATTGTCAGTTGCGTAGACACCCTGTGGAAGGAGGGGTCAACTCAGTCTCTTTGTATATTTGGCAAAACATTGATTTCTTGCTTCCTATTTGTTGAATTTCACATATTCGTGCTGTGATTGGTAGATAGCCGTCCCTTGGACTCCACGTGGAGTACTTTTTACCTGTCGATCGCTGTCGCCAGACACTTGTAGCAATCATACCACAAAAGGCTGCTTATCGCTTTTTTGAATCTTAGATCTTGTACCTCGGAACCGTTCGAATGAACAAACTATAGTTTATTGTGGTTTACCTGTCCCATAACGGGACAGGATGGCTAGTGTACGGTTATGGACATGCCCATACCCTTTTTAGTATATAAGATAAACTCAATTTTGTATTAGTACTACAAAAAAAAAATCCATGTTTACAATGGGAAAAAGAAGCAATGTTTATATCTTATCAATCATATCGGCTCAACACACCAAATATACGTGCTTATCCAACAACGTGGCTGAAAAAAACATTTGTAGTATGTTGTCCGGTTGTTCGGTTGTATGTAGATTTTTTACGTTCTAACATTGCCATCGTATTAAATATAAATTTGGTAGTCCAGAATATTTTTTATTTTTGTCTCACTTTGTCGCACACTCCCATAAATATTCATATTATTGATTGTGAAAAGCATGGGCCCCCGGAAATTTTCAGCGTCAAATAACGTAAAGGCGCCACTGGTAATTACGCACATTAGAAATAAGGCAAAGCGGGTGGTGACAACACCCCTTCCCCAAACAATAAACAATGTACAATCGAAGTGGGCGGCAGCGTATGAGAGTCGATAGCCCGCGCGGTCCCAGATTGCAGAGCCAATTCACACGGACAGAGGATCGAACTAGCGTCACGTAAAGTTATTATTGAAAACATAAGCTTTCATCCAAATCTTTTTTTACACCAATGAGGACTCGGCCCCGGGCGGAAACCGCCGTCTTTCATTGACTTGCAACTCAACATCACTGCAACTGAAAACTTATTTACAAGGGACAAATAGATAGATAGATAGATAGATAGATAGATAACTTTATTCATCTTGACCGGCACATTGTACATTTTGACTCCGGAGGAAAGGTGAATAGCCTAAGGTAACTTACAGATAAGTATATGTAATCCTAGAAACACGAGTAATCATGTACATTAAGTACATAACGAAAATTAATGAAAATAAAATAAATTAATATATTGTAATAATTGTAACATTGTGGACTGTGAATCTACACTCAATGGTGGTAAGAATAATAATTTATATGATGTATCTAGTTAAATTGTTTGTGGATAAGCCAACATGTGGGAGAATAATATAAAAGTGGAATTGAAAATAAGAATGACATTGATATAATATATTAATTTATGGAAGTATAACTGGAGAAGAGAATTGTTGAATGAGGTGATTTAAAATTTGGGTACAGATAATGGTACAGATGAAAGCTGAGACATAATGATATGGAGGCCATATAACTAAAAATAGTAATCATATGTTACAACTTACAATGTCAGTAGACTTTGAAACAGGACTTTAAAACAGGGATATATCATTATGCTGAATTTAGCTAGAAATAATAATTGTTTATTATTAATTATTTAATTAATCTGTTCATTATTTATAATTGTTTATTATTTACATTGAGAGGTAGTCACTAACCGAGTAGAAGCTGTTTTCTGTGAGATATATTTTTAACTTGTGTTTGAAGGAGGGCAGGGTGGGGGAGGTTTTTATGTTTTTCTGGGAGCTTGTTGTAAAGGGTGGAGGAAAGGTACTCTGGGCCTAGTGCAAAAAGGCGCAGGTGGGGGGGCGGCCTATGTATGTGAAGGAGGCTCTTGTGTTGTGGCAGTCCCACAGACGCATTGAGAGGGAAGAGGTTACTATTTGTGCGAACAAAGAGTGCAGCAAAACTGGATGAGTGTGCATGCTAGAGTTAGAATTCCTAATTCCTTCACGAGCTCCCTACGGGAGTGTTTTCTGGAGCCACCCGCAATAATGCGTATCGCTCTCTTTTGGAGGATGAATATTCTATTAGCTTGGGGGGAGGCTCCCCAAAATAGCAGGCCATGGGATAAGTGAGAGTGGATGTGGCAAAGTAGACTTGCAATAAGATATGGGGGTGAACAATTTGTTTGAGCTTACGGATAGAGTAGCATCCAGAAAAAATTTTGTTGGCAACATGGTCAACATGGATAGACCAGTCAAGTTTTTCGGTCAATGCAAGGCCAAGGACTTTTACACTGGATGCGGGGGGGATTATATCAAACTCTAGATGAACTAGGGGACTAGCCAGGGGATCTTATTGGGGTGTGAAAGTATAGGTATACCGTTTTAGAGCGCGAGATGTAGAGTTGATTGTCTGGCTGTATGATGACATTTTAGCCACTTGGCTGTTGATTAGGGGGCAAGTGCCTGAGAGGGATGGAGTTTAGGTAGGGTCACCCCGTCAGCAAATGGCTGGAGTCATCCGCATATTGTGTGAGAATCCCCTCATCCAGAAGGTGGCCTGGTCATTAACATATATGATATAGGCTAGGGGTCCGAGTATGGAACCCTGGGGAAACTCCACGGGACTATGGACAGAGATTTAGAGCGGGTTTGGTGAGGGATAGACCATTGGCTGTCCGATTTCGACTACTTGAGAGCGGCGGAGAAAAAAGAGGAAATCCAATCTAAAGCGATCCCTCGGATGCCATAGGTATATAGCTTTCCTAGGAAAATTTTTTGTGATCTATCGATCAAAAGCCTTTGTCATGTCGTAGAACACTCCTACCGCGTGGTCACCTTTGTCCAAAGCAGAGTAGAGGGGGGAAAAGAAACTGAAAATTGCGCTTGTGGTGGATTTTTTTTCAAAAACCATGCTGAGTAGGGGAGAGAATGTTGTGATAATTTAGAAATGATGATAGACGATCATCCCATGATGTTTTCTATATTTTGGAAAAAGATGAGAGCAGGGAGATGGGTCGATAGTTAGTCATCTCAGATTTTTTACCTTTGTGTTTTTTAGATGGGGATTATTTTTGCTGCCTTCATTTTGAGGGAAAATGCCATCAGAAAAGGATTGATTAATGATGTAGGCTAATAGGCCGGAAATAAAGTCCATACATTTGAAAGAAGGGACCTGGCACCTCGTAAAGTCCATATGAGTGTTTGGAAACTAAGTTTCCTATTACAGTAGCTACTTCGATTGGAGTGTTGGGTGGAGAAAGATAGTTGGGCCGATCAGAGGTCGTGAGAGTTTTGGAGGAGGGGAGGGTAATTGATGCATTGGGCTTACCAGCCGGGTTGCACGAGTTGATGAAGAAGTCATTAAAGAGTTCACATTGAGATGGGAGAAGCGTCGATATAAAATTTACCGTTAGCGGATAAGGAGAGGTTGCATTTAGGTTGCGGGGGATTGGTCTGTGATTTAATCATGGACCAAATAGCTTTTGAGGTGTTCTTAGATTCTGATATTAAGGAGTCGTTATAGTAGAGTTTAGCTTGGCGAATGTTTCTAGCATGAGACTTTTTTAAATCACGATATTGTTGTTTACTGGTCGAGTTGTTGGACGACTTCAGTTCAAAATGAAGGGATCGCAAGGTCTGGGCTTCAGATCGCAGTTCCTGTGTGATCCAGGAATTGACTTTGGGTTTAAAGCGGGGACAGCTTTTTAGCGGAAATGATATATTGAAGTGATACAGGAAAGTGGTAAGAAAACTAGAGAAGAGTACATCTGCATCTCCAGGAGTTGACAGTGACTGCCAATTTTCTGCACTTAATTAATAATTATTGTATGCCTTTATAGTTTATATTCATAGATAACAGTTAAAACAAGGATATGCAGGAACATCCTGGATTCGAACGAGGATCGCAGGATCATGGGTATAACAACACCAATCTGAAATCAATCAATGACTTCTGCAGTAGCTTATACAAATTTTAAGAGTAGGCCTACTTAATAATTCATGTAGAAAAACAGTACAATAATTTTATCAAGCTAATAATTAATTATGATTTTGTAATTCACGAATAGTATAAAAACACATTTATTTGAAACTAAAGCTACAATCGCCACACAAAAAAATAAAATTACCGGGAAAATGCAAGCTAGACAATGTGTGTAGTACTGTAGTCCATTTTGACTCGAATTATCATTTAAGGGGATAAGATTAAAATAAAAATGTTTAATTGTTTAAGTTTTGCGCATTACCATAATTTATACAGACCGCAAATGCTCCAGCCCAACCTTTCAAAAGGAATTTTTCTTGAAAAGGTTGAGTTGCCCATAGCGAATTCAATAGAGAGATTTTAGGACCCTCACTGAGGTTTTCAATTAACATTCCAAGATGAAATGACAATACATATATGGGAAACTCTTTTAAATGATAGTTAAATCGCGTAATTTTCAACATTTGAGGATTATATATAGTGTATTGCTATTTATCAAGTCATAACTAGGCCAAAAATGTTTTTGAATCGAACTTGTACCTCAAATTTTAAGAGGGATTGAAGAACAAAAACATAACTATTTGATATGATTTAATTCGAATAATTTCCCTGAAAATTAACGTAAACACTTCGCAAAAAAATGAAAATGCTTAGAAAAATTTAAATAAGACAATGAATTTGTATAATTGAGACAAAACTATCAACCCCGCTTTTAGTTTCGAGATGGTATTAATCTTTTGCACAATGGGAGCACTGAGGTATCTTTTACCTTAGGATTATAGAAAGGTTGGGCGGCGACCAAGTTGTTTGTGTGCTCGGGTTGACGGAGTGTTGGGGGGGGGGGGGGAGAACTTTAGACTGATTATTCAAACAAACCAATGAATCACGGTATTCGATCACCCCGCCGACAAATGAATAGAGTGCGCATGCGCAAAACAACGCATCTTTACGAATTCGTGACTATTTTAGTTTCTTTTTAGAACCTAGATCGCAGCCTCACGTAAATGTCACGTTGGGAGCGGGCCCAGTGAAGAAATTTGGGACTACATGGCTGGATTTTTTCCCCTTAAGAACTTTCTTCAACTAAACTCAAAGAAAGGCTTTTGTAAATCCTCATATTTTCCCCACTTGACTACTGCGGGGCGTTATTTTTAAAAGACTTGACTGGAATTTTTCTATTCGACTTCAAAGGGCTAAAATCATGCGGACATTTTTTATGGGTATTAAAAAATCTGATCAGGTAACTCAAATTTACAAATATCGTCAATGGCTTCGTCTAAATGATCGACTTTAACCTCCACTCGGGTCTGTCTCGTTCATCGCGTATTATAAAACTTCTTTCCCGTCTTATCTTGCTACCAACTTCACGTACCTCCATTCAAATCATCTCTTAAACACTAGATAAAGGACAGGTGCTCAACTCAACCATGTGAGTTGTTTGGGTGGAGGCTTTTTTGGAGATGTCAGTTGGTAAATCCACTTATTGTATCAACATACAAAATATCAAGTGACTTGCACACCCATTTAATGTTAGAGTTAGCCTTTATCTACAGTGGAATTCGGGACATCTCGGCGACAAATAATGCCTGTATATGCCATACGAGCCAATGGGTATGCCTTCTTGCATGTCCCAGATCAACTGATGAACGTCATCCATTAGTTGCAGGGGAGCTTTACATTTTTAATGATTTGTTGCCATTATGAATTATTATTGTGGTCAACTGATTGCCCGTGTCTGGGGTCTGATCTTCTATTGTTCTCTTAAATTGGCGGGGCGGATTCCAGGATGAATTTGTAAGCAATTATCCTTTTTTTCTTGTTAGTTCTGACATCCGCTGAACATTGAGTCGCTTAGTACAAGTGTTCCAGATTAGGCTTACTGGGTTTTAGTTAGTGCATTCTTTATTGAGTAATTTTGTGAAGGCCTGTTAGTATAAGTTTCTTGTTTAGCTTGTTTTTTCATGCTGAATTTTGAAGTTTTAATTGCATTATGAGGAAGCGGGAAAGTCATTTCCTAGATTCGAGAGCAGTTCAAAATCTGTTTTTGTCACAACTCCAATATACTGATTCTTGAATACTATTAGTAGGCCAACTAGGCAAATGCCTGGAGTTAGGCATGAAATGTTTGAACTTTGCGACTCTGAACAGATTTTAGAAGGAGGGCCCAAAAATTAGGCATATGCTGAGGGGATATCGTTTAATTGCTTAGTAGCCTGTGTAGTGTAGGTTTGTGGAATCGGCAGGTTGTGAGATTGGGAATGACCTTTAGGCAGAGACGTACTATCACGCCAAGTCTGTTCAGAGGGCCCTGCGTGAAAAAGGCTTTATTGGAGGTGACTATGATTTATCTTCTCTTCAGAGTGTGTAGCTGAGTGTAAGCCTACCTTTTGTTTAAGCTCAGAAATTTGACTGGCCATGTTTGTTGTCAAACTTCTGAGACGGAAGTTGTTCATCCTTTCATTGTCCACGTCAAATAAGAGCCCTCAACTAACTTTTTGTTTATAAAACACTCGTGACACTTCATCTTGTAGTATTGTTTCGTTAATTACCATTTGCTAAGCACCAAGCAAATTTCAAAAGCTTATTCAGCTGTCAAAATGAAAAATAAATTTATCAAAAAAAAAACATTCAATGCTCGACTCGGGTGTGTTGCCGACTGTGTCAAATGCATATTATGCAGCCCCTTTTTTTGGCGAATTGTTTCGCGATCCAAATACCAAAAACTAACATTTTGCAATGCTAAAAAAAACAAATAATTATATTTAAAATTAAAA
>JAMZAV010015084.1:0-13770 GCA_024449915.1 Sweltsa coloradensis | reverse complement strand
ACTTCATCGTAAAAATAGTTGCACAGTAGAGATGGGTATTTGGGCCCGGCCGGGCCAGTTACATTGAAATTTCTGACCGGGCCGGTTCGGTTTGGGCCAGTTTAGGCTCTCGGGCCAGTTACAACTTTTATACTAGTAAGTTGAACTAATAAATACCAACATAAAAGACAATATGTTGTCTAAAATGACGTTGGCAGAGCCTCGGCCGAGTCTAAAAATCCTCATGATTTTTAAAGTCTTCGTAAGAACCGGCCTTCTGGGATGACTTTCGAGCCGGGCTGGGCTTTGAGGCCGATTTCGGGCCGTTAAGACTTTCTGGCCGGGTTCGGGCCGCCGTTTTTTTTAAATTCAATCTCTACTGTACAGGGCTTTAGTAAATTACAATTGAAATATAAATGCGTGTTGAAAAACGTCTTAGTATTAACATCTCCCTCTGTTTTGCCTTACTTCACTTGGAATATATTATGCGATAAAATTGATTTCCTTCGTTTTGCATGATATAAAACCCGCCCATGCAGCTACGTCGCACGCCTTTGAATTCACGAGGAGGACAGGGGTTCTTTGAATTGTAACCAGCAACGTTCGTCGCATCTAGAAGCTTTTCATGTAATTCAATTGAACAAGAATGTTAGTAAAACATCGCACCGTACTGAATACAAAAATTTCCATCGGAAAATAAATTTCTTTGACAAACATGTTGTGGAAGGGAGCAAATATTTTGATGTCGGGTTAACTTAATAGGGAACTAGCCTTGGTCTCAAATTCACGTTTTTAATTTTTTATTATTTATAGAACACAGTTAAATAAACTTCACAAATGAAAGATTTTTTAAAAAAATCATCCGTGGTTACTACGGGGGTACAAAGTTATAGGGTTTTGAACCCCCGCGCAAACGCTCGTTCTTGGTTCAACTGCGTTACGTAGCTTGCAGCATGCTCATCGTTGTAGTTTGTATAAATACTACAAACAACAACAACAACAACAACAAAAGCTCGACGAGCGGCCGTGCGCGGCAGCGAAGCCTAGAGGCAATCCAGTGGACCGTGCTCATCAATAATCGGACTATTTTGACAACAACACGAACGATGACAAAGATGACGACCATGTGATTTTGACAGTGCGTCTACCCGACCTTGACTAGAAAGCGATTTATTTACATTAGTGGGAAAGAGCCACTGGTTATTTCTCTATGGTACAGTCATTCAAGGCTGCGCTAGGCTAGGCCCTACGCCCTAGGCTGTGTCTTTGCCCTAGGTTAAACCAATTCTATAAAATGTCCATTTGGATGCCCTAGACCATAGATACTACTATACCTGCCCTAGACACAGCCTAGCCTAGGTAGGGTTATAAGCCGAGGCATTTCCTGTATCCTTAGCCAAGTTTTTTTAGGTTGATGATGATATATCATTTATATCATTGATGTTTGGTAAGGCTTTAGATTTTATATTTAAATATGCGCCTAGACCTGGGCGTAGTGATAGGCCCTAGGTCCTAAGGGCCTAGGTCTACCAAGAGGGCAAAGGCTACCACTGTAGAAACACCGGAGAAGATCATTTTATACACGTGCCAAAAGAACCAAACGACAAACAAGGCAAAAAGAATTGTTCAAAGCTGCAGCACGAGAATGTTTTGAGGAGGACGTCCCCTCTACAAATTCACTCAACTGTTGTGAAGACCACTTTGATGCAAGTAAATATTATTGGTCTACTAGCTTTTAATTCACAAGTGAATTTCCTATAAGCCAAATATTCTCGCAGCAAAATTTGCCTTGGGATTATAAGTCTAGGGCCTAAACCTAAGAGGCGTTTTCTCGCATGGGAGAATGTCACAAATTCAATTTTTTTTTAATATTTCCCCGCGAGAAAATGAGTTACGTATTGGTCCTAGGCTTATAATAATCCCGAGGTAAATTAGAAGCTCATAGGAAACTAACCTGCGAAATAAAAAAGTACTAGGTAGACCAATTAATATCATTTACATACATGAAAGTGGTATTCACAACGGTAAAGTGAATTTGCAGCGGTAGGCTAGAGGCCCTACGACTCCTTGACATATTCTCGTCTTGTTGCGTTTAACCATTATTTTCACCTGTTTAGTTTTTTTTGGCACATATATAAATACTTTCTCCGGTGTTTCTAGAGTGGTGTTTAAACACATCGGTACCTTACACCTTTTATAAAGCGCCATTTCTTTTAAATTCAATCAAAAGGATCATTGAGAAACGATAGCAGGATGACAGCGGGCGCAGTGACGGCAACTGTCTGCTAGGATGTGTGTGTTTGACCCACCGCCGACTGGATGGTAGAATATCTACCATTTATATCTAGATAGCGGTGCGCCTTTGGGTCTGCGCTAGGCTGCGGTCAGCAGTCTGACGTCACACTACTTTTCGTGTTGTCTTTTGGCGGGAAGCCAGATTCAAATTTCAGCGTTAAATATTGAGAAAAGTATTAACCTTAGACAAAAAAAAACTTTTATGTTATTTTTTTTAGATGTTATCTTTAACATATTCGATTTCTGGAATGAAGGCTAGTTCCCTATTGAAGTTACACGGTGGAGATGTGTTGAGTTTTCTCAAGAGTTATGATTTTCGTTGGCTTAAATTGTCACTATAAATGTAAAATGTACATCGAATCGCTCGTTTCTGGTACTTGTACCTTGAACTACACTAGGAAAACGCTTAAGTCCCGCCGCGTTGTTGGATGAGCGTAATTGGTGCATTGAGCTGCCATGTGTTATGCGAATTTTCTGTTGTTCTGTGGAAAAATCATTATTAAGTTGAAATTTTTTTAAAATTAAATTAAATAAAACAAAAAATTAACTTCATTGTTTTAAATTTGTTTTTAATTAATCGTAATTGTAAAAAAAAAATTGTAAAATTGCGATTTTTATAAGAAATAATTTCTCGATTGCGCTCAAATTTAACACGAATACATTAATTCATAAAATTAAGGTTCTGCGAAAAAAATCATTACAATCGGATAAAGCATGTAGGTGTTATAAGTCAAAGAATTGTTTAAAAAAGAAAAAAACCCGTAAAATATCGATTTTTATGATAAATATTTTTTCAATTGCGCTCAAATTTCACGAAAATATCTAAATTCATAAAATAAAGGTTCTGTGCAAAAATCATTAAAATCGGATAAAGCATGTAGGTGTTATAAGTCGAAGAATTTTTTTAAAAATTGAAAAAAATCGTAAAATTGCGATTTTCATGAGAAAAAATTTTTCGATTGCGCTCAAAAACGTGGCAGTTCTAAGTTCAAAGATTTCGAAGGTCTCCATAAAATTTCATCGCAATCGGAGTATCGGTTTAGCCGGAATCGTGTGGACAAACAGACAAAAATACAAAAAAAAAGAAAAAAAAGAAAAGAAAAAAAAAACATTCCGGATTTTTTTCTCCAGTGTAGTAGAATGGAATCTTCGCTTCGCTCGCTACGCTCGCTACGCTCATCCAAAAATTCGAAAAATGTTTTCAAGTTTTTTTTCTTTTCTTTGGTATTTCATCTGCTCTGTTGCTTATGGGCACCACACGCTATCTAATATTCACGTTAGAATATTTAATAATTAACATGTGTGTATTTACCAATCTATGCACACTAAATGGGCAAAAACATACACAAACGAAAAAATATCAGCTTAAATAAACAAAAATAAATAAATAAATTCGCATATAGAGTCGACCTTACTCAGCCGCATTAGCCGTTTGCCCAAATATCACGAAAATATCGTATTAAAAGTCGGGGGAAAAACGTAAAAAGTACAATATTTATAAGAAATTTTTATTCGATTGTACGCAAAAAAACAAAACAAAACAAAAACTTTGGCGAAGTTTTTGCGTACAATCGAATCTAAGTTCATAATTCAAAGGTCTCTAATTTTCATCTTGATCGCATATGCCGTTTTCCAGGTAGAAAGCGAACAAACAGAAAAAAACGAGCTATTTTTCTCGGGATAAGAAAAATTGAAGTTTTCGTTTCGCTCATTCAAAAATTACACCAAAATATATCTCAATAATGTAATCTGCACTAAAAACGAACTATCTGCTTGTCATCACAAAACAAGGCCAATATATTATCACCAACCATAGTTTCGTCACCCTTACTAGTGGTGACCTCGCACCGACCTCAATCTTTCAGAGCCAACGCATGCGCGTCCAGCTCTAAATCCCGGTCCACCGATACAACGACCCTTGCTGGTGAGTTTAATGGCCGATATTTTCTTCCGGGACAGATTTAACTTCAGTAAGGAGGAGCTTGGCGATAAATTTAATTTCCATCTCAAACCTTTTAAAAGCAGCTTCGTCTGACGCGCGTTTTGCTCGGATGGGGGTATTTTCTAAGGATTTGGCGAGGATTACAATCATTATAATAATACACTTTTTCAAGATAGGATATACTATTCTAGATTTTTAATGGGACGAAAAAATACGAATAAAGGATCTCTTGGATAATAGCTCACTTTTTAAACGGAAAGGATGGTTTATTATCAAATGCAAAAGGTTGCAATTTAAGAGAAGCTTAAATCTAAAAAAAATGTCACACTACACAAAAAAATGTACAGTTGAATAGTATAAATAATCACAATCACACATCTTATTTAAATACATAATCATTATTACTGTTAAAGACACTCTTGTACTATAGCTCACTAAGTAAAGAAATGCGGGAAAATATGGATTTTTCTGTTGTTATAGTATCTTATGATTCAATATGATTATTTATAACACTATAGTTACATACATCATAGGCCTTTACAATGTAGAAAGGTGAGACAGAAAATATATTTATCAATAAATGGGTTTCTGTTTTACGTTACGTAAACATTACCTGTTAAATGCACTTGATACACATTAATAAATATTCACACTTTAGAATAATATACAATCTTGTCGTTGGTGGAAGTTCATTTTATGGGTAAACAATCTCTTTTATAATTTTTCGTGTTTTTCATATCCTAAACTGTTAAATCATAGTTTTATTGATAATTTTGTTCAATCACGTACTGATATGTATCAAATCCATGACGGTATAATATAGTGTTCTGGACTTCAAATATTTCATCACTGAGTGTGCGAGAGTCCTCGATCCAGGTGGCTCATTGTCTCGGACTCCATTCGTACAACATCGGCAATGTCCGGCAAACTGAAAGAAACAAGGTACTTGTTTATTAAGAGATATTTTGACAGGTATTAGTAGCTCAATTAACAGATTTGGTGTTGTACTTAAAACTAACATGTTTTTTCTTTAAAACAAGAACATTTGTCTCTTCGTCAACTGACAGCTACTTTACAAGGTTGTCCAATGAAATTGTTAGTCTGTGTCTGAAATGCAACCTTTACAAAAAAGTAGATTTATTTTGTTTTAAAAATAAAATTAAAATTTACCTGTTTCTAAAGGTTTTTTACTTTACCTGAACAGCCGTGGGTAGCATATACTCACGTTTATTTACAATGTTGTTGCTAAAAAAAAAAACGAAAAGAGTTGCCTTCACGTTTAGAAAACGTGATGTCGCATTAAAAAAGCTTTTGTTGTTGGTTTATCTACGGCTGTGCCGCAGAGCATTAAAACTTTTTATATACATATATTTGGAAGCATAAATACAGAGGAGATTAATAAGATGACTGGTGATAAATTGCATATTTATTTAATAGCTATCTTTACATACACACATAAATAAGAGCACAATATTTAAGATCATCAGTTTTTCTAAAAAGGTTCATTATTTGTAGATCAAAGTTTATATTGTGTGTTATAAAAAGTTAAATTTTTAATGGGAAACCGGCCTAGGGGTGAAATACATGCCCCTCTTCAGGTGTCTAACTAGGAACTTAAGAGTTAGGACAATTGTAAAGAGAATGTGAGAGGGCTGTTTAAGAGGACTCATTACCTTGTATTTGAATTAACGAATGATAAAAACTTCTAAAAAAAACTTTCGGTCAGGATGGCCGGTTGAGGTATTCGAGTCGTGACATTTCGCATCAAAATTCGATACGACAGAGCTGCACATATGAACCACCATTATCAATATATTTTATACTTAGGACAAATTATTTTATTTTCAACATTTTTGTGAGATGGTAAAATATTAACATAACCTTCTAAAAGCAAAAGCACTGAGCGCTTGAGCGCCCAAGTCCGCCCAAGTCTTTTTTAAAACATATCAACTCTCAAGACAAGACTATGTACAATGCGAAGTGGTATTTTCGTCGCGCTGGATGTCAGTGCAAACTTCTGATACCTGGATGTCTTGAACTCGATCTTCTTGGAGAAGGCCGTAGTTATTCTGTGCGGCCAGCGATGAGCGAACACGTAAAGGGTTTCAAGCCAAGGGCGGTAGTTCCCAGCCCCGTGATGAGACACGTCCAGAAACAAGCACCCATCTTGAGGGGCAGGGCGACTCCATCCACGCGCAGTGTGCTCTGCGCACAAGTAGGAGCAAAGGTAAGAAAAAGCATAAGTACTTGAAGGGAGAAAGGAGAAGGAACACTAAGTAGATAATATTTAGAAAAATGTTGATATTGAATTATTGAGTTGTTGTCACAGTACGAGACGAAGATGTTAGTAAACGTAATTTTAACATCATCTGCCTATTACTTACAATAATTAAACATAATAATATATAATTAAATTCATAAAAACATATAAATTTACAAAATAATTATACATTACAATTACAATACAATTTTCTATTTTAGATTGGCTTTTATATTCTTAATTTATGTACGTAATAATAATATATTCTTGTATTTTTAACTAGAAAAGAAATCACCTGGATACTTTTCACACAGTTCAAATATTAATTAATATTAATTATATAAATATATAATAATAATAAATATATAATATATAAGTATATTATTAATATAAATATTATAATTTCAAATTGCACCTACAAAATTAAGAATTATACTTAATTAACACGTTTTACATGATTGACGATGACAATAGTCAAACATTAACAAACATGAAGCAGCAGAAGGAACACTATTAAGCCTTTAAACGCATCTCATTGGTCCATTTTAAAAACTTTCCACCCGCAAAAATAAATTCTTACCTTTCCGATGATGCAGTAGTAGACGGCTGGGGTACATGTTATGACCATCCCCGCGGCAGACAGGTAGTACGCGCTGAGGGCTTCCAGCGACGAACAATGAAGTATTATAGCAAATAGCCATAGAACTAGCGCGAACGTCAGCAAACCAACTGCAATAATACGCCGCTAAACGGACGTAGAACATCCAGGAAAAACCGAGCACTCCGCTGGCGGCAACCTATAAACATAACAACACGTATAGTTGGTTTCAGATAAGAATGCCATGGAGGAGAGATCGCAGCACTGTCGCCTTCGCTTTGGTTTGAACATAGATATATAACCCCTATAGCCTACAATAGGGGTTCAATATCTATGGGTTTGAATAAAAACAATACTGACACCTTTCTAGAACTAAAATCGTCAATTAAACTGCTTCCGGAATTGGAAACAACTTATTTTAACCGGCAGTGTTGGCTCGGGCGCTAAGCGCTAGACTCTGATTTGGGAGGTCCCAGGTTCGAATCCCGTCGAGAACGGCAATCCTGACTGAACGGTTTTTCGCGGTTTTCTTAAACGGCACTCGGACATCCCTTCACGATTGACCTATCCGCAACATACCTAGTTCATCTGAAGAGGAGCATATTGCACCCTAAAACAGGTTTAATTCCCACGATTTTTTTTTTTTTTAAAGGCTTAGATGATCTGGAAAATAAAGAGAGTTGCCCTTAAATAATTGCGACTAAATGATCACTTTAACACTAAAATCGAGGTAGGTAGTAATTGTGCCGGAAAATTTAAATAATTAATTCAACAAGAGTACAAAAAATAACTTGTTAAAATGAGTTTTTAGACACTTTAAAAATTAACTTTTACTCTTTAACGGTATAAACATAATTTGATACCTTAGAATGATAGGTTATAATCATGAATCATAATTAGGTAGCCATATTAGCTACTTTGGGGTCCGTGTTAAGTTTTCAATGTTGGTATGCATTTTTTTATTTCCGTCTCGTTGATAATCTAAACTGAAAACAACTATACCTCATTTTATGAAGTTAAAGTTACGGCTGTCGCTTACACACCGTTTTAAAGTGCGGCCTCACTTCTGGTCGGGTGACTGTCCCACGTGGTTCGCTGTCAGCGACTCCGTTCTGAAGTCTCGGTGCACATTCCAGTTTCCAGACTGTTCACGTGAAACGCGCGAGTTTGCATTTGAGATGGAGAGAACGATGACTAATGACGTGGAGGTTGGTTTTAGATTTCGGGATTAAAACAACGTTATATAAAGATACAGAGGAGTGATTAATTTATCATAGATTGTCGATACTTTAATTATAATTTCTGTATTGTTGATGATAGGGTTTGTTCAGTTTAGAAAGTAAAAGGCATTGTTGTTTTCTGTGCTATATAAGGTTCCTGGAAAATTATTTTAACGAAGTCGTATTCCATTTTTAACAATATCGATGACATTTTGTGGTCATTATCGATTAGATACTGGTCCAGTAATGTGATAATTTTGCAGAAATTATGGTCATGATTTATGACCATGACATTGGGCTACGTCAAGCTCGCCACCTGCCCAAATTGTATTTCTGACAAAAGTAATGTTGATTGATTAGGCATCGTAAGTGCACACATTTGGGTACTAACTTATGTCATTTATTCACATTTATTATAATTTTAAAATACCGTTTTTCATTTTTTAGAGGGCCAGCTTGCTCTAAAAGTTAGAATTTTGTTTAGATTAATTAAATTAAATATCTTAATAGAACACGCTAAAGGACATAATAAGGTTGTACATGGCAAGGCAATTAATAGCACTTAATAGTAGCTATGAATTAACAAATTCATAAATTATCAGAAGGCCTACGTAATGTGCGTTTATCTTTCAATTAAAAATGATTGGCAAATTTATCAGATTTTTTTACTTCAAACATCCTTGTAGACATGTGTGATCTGATGGTAATACTAACATCCGATCTCGTGGTTTCCTGGCGATCTTGTCCTAGTCTCTGCATCACGTGGCTCAACCTCCTTTAGGGCTAGAGGGTTACAAGGCGCGGACAGTGATCCCAGCCTCAGTGGCTCGAACACAGCCACGTCACTGCCCACACACCATACGGTATTATCAGAGATGCTTACTATAAACGAGATAACGCAATTAATGATCAAAGGCATTTATACAAAAATTACACGTTATATAAGAACAAAATAAAATAATCAACTATTAAAATGAAAAACGTTTCAAAATGCAGCGCGAGATTCAATCAATTTAGCAATATTAAAGTATACCCAATATATACCCCGGATACAAAAAAAACGTCTCAACATGTTCTATAACAGAAAATACTACAAGCATTATTCTCAGGAGATGAAGACGCTATAAGCGCGTTATCTACACTGCCATAAAATCATTAAAGATAAACAACTATGTTTGCAACGAAAACAGACAACACAAATATATAACAAACATCATCATTATTGTTTTATTTGGTTTATTGTAAAAACGATATTTAAAAAAATGTTTAACCATCAAAATCTTTTGATAATCCATCACACAAGAGTAAACACGTATTTCTATGCATTAACATATTTATTATAGGATTTTACTAACAAAAATATTACCAATTTTAAGTTCACTAATACAGATATTCTGACCTGTTCATATAGGCTGAGGATCGGCACAGGCAACCCTCTAACAAGCGCCTCCTTGAACTGTCCTTCCAGACCACTGAAAGAATCCGTCAAGTCGATCGTCTCATCGTAGAAGAATCCAGGCGCATCCAGAGCTAGCAAGGTGATGTTAGCTGCGTGTAGGCCTAGGCCGAGACCCACGGAGTAGTTGGAGGTGAGGTTGAGAGGCAGCCAGTAGGTTAGTTGACTTCTAGGAGGGAGGAGGACACTGGCCCACTTGCCATTCAGGGACACGGAGACAGTAGCTAACAGCAGCGCCAGTCCAGAGAGTGGACATACCTGAAACACAGTCTGTTGAGAGCCAGGTGGTGTTAGCTGCGTGTAGGCCTAGGCCGAGACCCACGGAGTAGTTTGGGGGTGAGGTTGAGAGGCAGCCAGTAGAAGTGCAGCTGACTTCTAGGAGGGAGGAGGACACTGCCCACTTGCCATTCAGGGACACGGAGGGCAGTAGCCCACAGTAGCGCCAGTCAGAGAGTGGACATACCCTGAAACACAGTCTGTTGAGAGCCAGGTGATGTTAGCTGCGTGTAGGCCTAGGCCGAGACCCACGGAGTAGTTGGAGGTGAGGTTGAGAGGCAGCCAGTAGGTTAGATGACTTCTAGGAGGGAGGAGGACACTGCCCACTTGCCATTCAGGGACACGGAGACAGTAGCTCACAGCAGCCCCAGTCCAGAGAGTGGACATACCCTGAAACACAGTCTGTTGAGAGCCAGGTGATGTTAGCTGCGTAGGCCAAGGCCGAGACCCACGGAGTAGTTGGAGGTGAGGTTGAGAGGCAGCCAGTAGGTTAGATGACTTCTAGGAGGGAGGAGGACACTGCCCACTTGCCATTCAGGGACACGGAGACAGTAGCTCACAGCAGCGCCAGTCCAGAGAGTGGACATACCCTGAAACACAGTCTGTTGAGAGCCAGGTGATGTTAGCTGCGTGTAGGCCTAGGCCGAGACCCACGGAGTAGTTGGAGGTGAGGTTGAGAGGCAGCCAGTAGGTTAGATGACTTCTAGGAGGGAGGAGGACACTGCCCACTTGCCATTCAGGGACACGGAGACAGTAGCTCACAGCAGCCCAGTCCAGAGAGTGGACATACCCTGAAACACAGTCTGTTGAGAGCCAGGTGGTGTTAGCTGCGTGTAGGCCTAGGCCGAGACCCACGGAGTAGTTGGAGGTGAGGTTGAGAGGCAGCCAGTAGGTGAGATGACTTCTAGGAGGGAGGAGGTCACTGCCCACTTGCCATTCAGGGACACGGAGGCAGTAGCTCACAGCAGCGCCAGTCCAGAGAGTGGATATACCCTGAAACACAGTCTGTTGAGAGCCAGGTGATGTAAGCTGCGTGTAGGCCTAGGCCGAGACCCACGGAGTAGTTGGAGGTGAGGTTGAGAGGCAGCCAGTAGGTGAGATGACTTCTAGGAGGGAGGAGGACACTGCCCACTTGCCATTCAGGGACACGGAGACAGTAGCCCACAGTAGCGCCAGTCCAGAGAGTGGACATACCCTGAAACACAGTCTGTTGAGAGCCAGGTGGTGTTAGCTGCGTGTAGGCCTAGGCCGAGACCCACGGAGTAGTTGGAGGTGAGGTTGAGAGGCAGCCAGTAGGTTAGATGACTTCTAGGAGGGAGAGGCACGCACTGCACAGGGCCGGAGCAGAGTCCAGCAGCCCCAGTCCAGAGAGTGGACATACCCTGAAACACAGTCTGTTGAGAGGTGATGTTAGCTGCGTGATAACTTTACTTAGACATCCGACTACTAACATGGTGTAATCGAAGTAATATTTTTCATGATGATCATACTTTCTAAGTTTTTTAAACGATATTTTCGTTTTTCGTTGTGTTTTGCGTTTTGCGTTTTGCGTTTTGCGTTTTGCGTTTTGTGTTTTGTGTTTTGTGTTTTGTGTTTTGCGTTTTTGGTATTGTGTATTGCGTATTGCGTATTGCGTATTGCGTATTGCGTATTGCCTATTGCCTATTGCCTATTGCGTTTGCGTATTGCGTATTGCGTATTGCGTATTGCGTATTGTTTGTTGCGCCTTGTGCCTTGAACCTTGAATCTTGTGCCTTGGGCCTTGTATTTTGTGCTTTCGGCTTTGTGATTTGTGATTTGTGATTTGTGATTTGTGATTTGTGATTTGTGATTTGTGATTTGTGATTTGTGATTTGTGATTTGTGATTTGTGATTTGTGCTTGGTGCTTGGTGCTTGGTGCTTGGTGCTTGGTGCTTGGTGCTTGGTGCTTGGTGCTTGGTGCTTGGTGCTTTGTGCTTTGTGCTTTGTGCTTTGCATTTGCGTTTGCTCAAATAAATTGATTTCTAATTGCAAATTTACCGATTCATACAAGTAATAAATACACAAATAAAATCTCGCCGGTCATGAGTCATGGCCAACCAGCGAGCTTCGATCTTTAATAACGACAGCTGGTTGGGCACTATTCACTCGTCGATGGCTTCGGCCCTGACAAGGTTTGTGTTGGAACTCTTTAAATAATGTCGACGTGTGTAGACTCTGAAATTCATGTTATGAATATTCTAATGCACAATTTTATCTCGCCACCTAATTGAAAACGTGAATGATAAATAATCATAAACAATATTTCTTTTACGCATCGGATCTGTATCACTAAAAGCATTTTCATGTTAACACATCCATTGATGTTTTGTCTGTGCGTTCCACAAAATGATAGATAGATAATCGAACAACGGATACGTTCTTATTTTGCCTTTTTCTAAACCATGACATGGTCCGTGCATTTAACATGATAAGACTAAAACCCTTCATGTCAGAGTTTCTTCTTTGAGCATTCTGCATTCTTCAATAACGAGTTAAAATAAGTCGTTACAGTGATTGAGCTTGGGACATCCATCATTTCATCCACCGCCAACGCGATGCGTAAAACACAATCTCGCTAGCCAAACACGCCTTCTTGTAATGAGTGTGAGCGATCGCAGCGCTGTCCTACTCACCGCAGTGATGGATAGCACTAAAGCCTCGCGGCTTGCGAACAAAAGAAAAGTTGACGGTAGATCCAGGTTGATGGGGCGGTAGGGGTGGGTGTGGGGGGGGGGGGGACGGGGAAATTAACTGAAACAGAAGAACGATCTATCTCCGCTGCTGTAAATCGTCGACGTGAACGACTAATTTAAAACAGGATAATAATAAGATACGATAATTTGACAACATCAAACAGTTATGAGTTTTGATTGTTACCTGGGTATGCGTCGTGTCGATAGTGAGTTGTTGTGAGTTGCCCAAACAATTTATGTCAACCATGTCAAATGGTACACTAACATGGGGTTGATACACTTAAAAAAAAAGTGAACTGAGTTCTAAATTTAAAGCAGTAGGATCCTTTTTAAGCTCAAAACGATAAAAATGAGACGCGCACATTGGATGATAGGGGAGTTTAAGTATGTTATGAAGGACTACATTTGGGACCTATGTTTCAATTTTCAGCTTTACATTATTTTTTTCAAGGTTTGGCCAAAATTTTGTCTAATATTTCTAAGCTACCATGTCGGTGGCTTCTTCAGGACTGATAAAATAAGGTATGAAGCGCGCTTTATTTATACACCTGCGAGATGATATTGCCGCGGCCTGACAGAAACTGGCTTCGCCTTAAAAGACAAAGAAGCATCTGATTAGTTCTTCTGCAGTGTAGTATTGTTTTTAGTGATATTACCTCGCCGCCCCGCACCTCGCAGGAGCAAAAGTACAGCGCGCTTCATACTTCATTTCATAAGTCCTGAAGAAACCACCAACATGGGTGGTGAATCGTTTAGCGACAACTCACTATCGACAAGACGTAACAACCTAGAACAATAGTCATTCACGGGTCGTGAAAGCCTACAATATCTTTTCAAACAGGTTAATTTTACCTTAATCTTGGACCAAGTTAACAACGTACTGATTTGAGAAATCGAACTGTGGTGGCAAATATATTCGTTTTGTTTATATTATTTAACAAAGATTAAATAAATGTTGATAATTGTTTTAAATTACTTGTTTAATTGCTTGTGCGAGAGAAATAGTTTTGTTGGTGGAGGTGTCGACTT
>JAMZAV010015083.1:0-13211 GCA_024449915.1 Sweltsa coloradensis | reverse complement strand
AAACATCGTTTTGAAACCGTGAGAATGGTTTGAAAGCGAACATTCCCATGCAAAGCTAGTCATCCTGCAGTTCGGGAGTATTTTAAAAGTAAGTACATCTAACCTAAGCTGATTTTCCATTGTCTGTTGTTGTTTGGTTAAGTTGCTTGAGCCTAGGCCTAGCCCTAGACCCTACGCATTGTGTCGTAATTTACTTTCTTGCCTTTGTATAGTAACTAGGCCTTACTAGGTTTTCGTAATGTAGGGTTAAGGCTAGGCTAAGAAGCGCTTCGCCCCCCCCCCCCCCCAACATACACCACCTAACCTACTTTTCCCCTAACATTGCAGTGTTCAAAAGTTGGACCCCCCCCCCCCCCCCCCCCCAGCTGCAAAAGTACCAATAATTTTTTATTTATATTCAATTCGAATAGTAACTAGGCCCTATTCGAAAATCGAACTTATTTGGCTTTTGAGTTTTGAGAGCCCGCGGTCTGCTCGCAGTTATGAACGCACATCTAGTTTGAATTTTCGCCGCAAGAGAGCAAAGCAAGAAGTTTACATTTTCATCGACAGAGCGCGCTAGTGACAAATCGAAAAATTTCTTCGACTTTCGTGTGGATTAGGGGATTGGGTTACAAACTGCCGCTGCGTGAACCATTTCCGCCCACTTTAATGTTTTGATGATCGCATTTTCCTGCTATTTTAATAATAATAAACTAAGTAATGGAAGACAGTGATTCTGAAGACGACGCTTCCGCAAGGCGCAGCTAGGCTAATCTGAAGACTCCCAACAGGTGGTCTAGGCCCTAGGGCCTAAGCAATATTCTAATGACTAGCCTAGCTATTGACTAAGTTTTTAACTTGAGTAGGCCTAGGCCTAGGGCCTAGGCCTACCTAGCCTAGGGCTAAGACAAGCCTCAATTCTACTGAAGTTAGGGATTGTCTTGATTTATTGTAGGGGCTAGGCCGGTAGGGTTCTTTTGCAGTTGGGATGTGCCAACTCTGTTAGGCCTAGGCCTACAAGGGGAAAAGCATAGGTTGGCACATCCCAACTGCAATTGTACCCTTAGGCCTAGCCTAGGTGGAGGCCCTATGTCTAGGTTAGGCTATGTATGCAGTAGGCCTGCCTAGGTGGAGGCCCTAGGGCTAGCTTTTTTGTCTAGCTAGTTTTGGGGCAAGATTACCTTACAAATTGGCATGCATTTCACAAAATGTTGGTTTTAGCCTGCATCAAATTTTGGAGTGTAAATAAAAATCTGATAACGTCACCTGGCTTGCAAGTTATTTACGAGAATCTTAGCCTATCCAATTAAGATTAACGTTTTGTACCTAACTATTTGTGAATGGCTGATTTGCCTTCGTATTCGTGGCCATGCTAAGAATTTCTCGTAAATTTCTTCCTATATAAATTTGTGTACATTGCTTTAAATTCCCGCTTTCCGACTTCCTGGGGAGTCGGTGCCGCCAGTCGGCCCGCTGCGATCCGTCTTGCGGTCCTCGTCGACGCTGTCGGCAAGGGGCTACCGAGCCGGTGAACGAACTCGAGAATTAATGCTATAAATGCTATTTTTGGAAAAATTAATGCTACAAAGCCAAAAAATTAATGCTATAATTTCACAGCTCTACCTATAACCAGCGCACTACCTAGTCGTATGAGTCACCGCAGACGGCGTAAACCTTATTTGATGGAAACATTTAATAAGAAATTACAAAAAATTTATAATTCAGCAATTTAGGCCAAATATGCAGTCTCCTGAGTAAATATTACATTCCCCAACATGGTTTGCTTCAAAATTACAGCTAAATATTTAGACATTTCAATTACATTTTATAGGGTAATACAAAGCAGAAATTTGTAAATCCACCTCAGCTGGGGATTGAACCAGGGTCTCCCGCTTCACCGTGCAAATGACTTCTCCACTAGACTACTCCACTAGACTACAGATGTAATATAGGATCATAATATAGGCCTATTTAATATTAGCTGAACAATTAAATCTAGAAACAAGGATTGCCAGTGCAGGTTTTACAACTCACAGTAGTAGAAGTTCCAGTTTGAAAGATGCTGGTTGCACTAAATGACGCCAACAAGTCCGAGGTCCATCTCTCTCAGTCTGCTGATAACTAGGTTGCACTTATTGGAGGACGGTGCATCGTCCACAGGCGCCATCTTGAACGTCAGCTGGAGACAGAGCAACAGGGTATGTTAAACATTTACTCCTTCGGTTATAGTACAAAAGTAATACAGAATTTAACTGTTCTCAATATAAAGTAAGACCTAGTAATAAGGTATGCTAGGGTTGCCACCAAGTAAATATTTTTATCCTTAAAAGATACTTTGAAAATCCTCAGAAATCCTAGAAAATAGTAGTATTTGCATATTATTACGTGAAGGAATAATCAAAATTTTCAGAATTCCATACAATAATACCGTACACATATGCCAGATTATTTTTGAGAACTAAACTACCATTACATGCGAGCATAGACCTAAGAATCTGATTTTTTTTTTTTTTTAAATTTTAAATTTTTTTTTTTTGTATCAACGTTTTAGTTTTTGCCATCGTGTCAATGCTCACTGGGATATTATTACTTTTACCCGGTGCTTCTGATGTTTTTATTACCCACTGTTGATTGCTCTTGAGGCTGTATTAACAATAATGTATTAACTTAATGTATTTTAACTAGGAAACGCTCAGTTGGACGCGTTGATAAGCGAGCACGTGCTATAGCTAGACCCACACTGCACATTTTTTTTAAATTTTAAAATTTGCGACGTTCGCTGTCCACAGGGCCATGTTTCCAATATTATTTATTATTGCCAAGGTAGGCCTATTTGGGTAAACCCGTGTGTAAACCTTTATTTTGTGAATAAAATCCACCGCCATCTAGAGAACCTTGACTCCTTGGGAAAACTATTTAAACTCTTTGGTGACAAATAATACACTGCTTCCTCGAAAGTATTTTGATTACTTCTAGGTGGCAGTGCATTAGAAACTTTGCGCGTCTTTTCGTTGCCATGGCAACGTTACTTTTGTTATAATGTAATTTCCATCTACACTACTTATCGCATCAAAATTTAATTAACATATTCGTGACCGGACGGACATTCTAAATGATTTGGCCACCTCAGATTTAGTCGCCGTTTAGTTTGAAAAAAAAACTTTCGATTAACTTTAATGTAACTTTTTAACTTTTTGAACAATTTTGCCACAAAACTAATGGCATTCAATGCAGATCGAAGCTTGCGGATGGTCCAAATTTCAACTCGATCCGAACCTCCGTTCGACCGCTATCATGAGCCAAAAAAGCTCCGCGACTTTCCGTTGCCATGGTAACCGTACTTTGTTATAATGTAATTTCCATCTACACTACTTATCGGATCAAAATAAAATTAACATATTCGTGACCGGATTTTGTCGCCGTTTAGTTTGAAAAAATCTTTCGATTAACTTTAATGTAACTTTTTGAACGATTTTGCCACAAAACTAATGGCATTCAATCGAGAACGAAGCTTGCGGATGGTCAAAATTTCAACTCGATCCGAGCCTCCATTCGAACGTTATGGCGAGACATACAAACAAACAAACAAACAAACAAAAAAACAAAAAAACAAAACCAGTGACTAATTTTTCCGGCAAAGTCAAATGGAAACGCTCGCTTCGCTCGCTTAACTAGGCCTATGGTAGGAAATCCTAAGATTTTGCAAAAAATTCAGGAATCCTTGAGACATCTTGAAAAAGGATAAAATCCTTGAAAGTGGCAACCTTGACGGTAGGCTTCTAGGTCTGTCATAGATTTACTGTACATCTGGGACCAACTGCATGCAGAGTGTGAAAGCAATATTGCTCCCAATGCTTTAAGGGGCTATTACCCCCAAAAATTATTTTTTACCACATAATCTATAAGTATAGCATAATACTACACTAGAATGACAGATTAAAAATCTAAAATATTATATCTTGTTAGGTACTGTAATTATACATGATTTTTAAAAAGTTTTTTGATCCTGAAATTGTTGAAAATTGGTGTTTTGGGGAATTTCTGGAATAGGTTTTAACCTGCTTGTTTTTTGTTCACACATAGATACTAGAACATCGTTCCAATATAAAATTACCTTTTATAACATTGTGTCTTTAAACTGTGCACAAATATGCACTCAACACACAAGATCAAAATCCTCCAAGGTCACGGGCATAAAGATCGTCCCCATGTCATTTCTTATGGGAGATTTTTGTCAATGGGACCTAGCTCGAAAATTACCAAGTTTGCCAATTTTTTTTCGGGTCATAGTGGACCCAATAATTTGTTGGTTACTTTCTAAATTCATATCTAGTTAGACTGATGAAATATATTTCTTGAGTTTTGCGGGTGAATATCCCTTTAAGTTTAAAGTAACTAGGAAAACGCTAAAAGTTCTGTTGCATTGTTGAGCGAGCACCGGTACGTGCAACACGACCCGAGTATGACATTCCCATAATGTTGCATACCAATATTTAGCTGAAAATTTGTCAAATAGGAGAGAATGGATAAAATCCACTGCCATCTAGAGGACCTTGACATCATTTCTTTGGGAAAACTATTTTAACTCTTTGATAACAAATAAAACACTGCTTCCTCAATAGTATTTTGATTACTTCTAGGTGGCAGTGCATAGTGACCAGAATTATCGTGCGACTTTTCGTTGCCATGGTAACGTTACTTTTGTTATTTCTATTTACACTACTTAAGGTCTTGACCGATTTAGCTGAAAATTTGTAAAATAGGAGAAAATGTTGTAATTATTGACCCTGCAAAATTTCATAACGATCGGAACATTTTTTTTAATTTTTTTAAATTTTTTTTTTATAACCAACGATTGGATTTTGTTCAAAAACTATACAGCAACCCGCCTAGGTGGTATGTACATGTGTGCAGAAACGGTGCGACCTGTACCGAAGCAGTAACAGAAAAAACAAAAAACAAAAACAAAACAAGACATTCAAGCCATAAGAGTCAAGTGGAGACGCTCGCTCAATAACAATTAAATAGTCTCGTCTGCTCTTGAGTTTATTGAAACTGACTGGAACTAAAGAAGTTTTGAAAGTAAGATAGGTCTGCCAAGGTCAATTGCTAATTTCTGTTTAAAGTGCAAAATACTGTAGGCCTAACATTTGCAATCTTGTAAACTACTATAGCCTAAGTAAAATAAAACTTAATTTTATGAGGTAGGCCTACCTAGTAGGGATGACATGGCAGAATCAATTCCAAATTGGAGAAATTGATTCCTCATTAGACAGTTTAAACGTTTGCGCGTCGTGTTTTGGGGCGTGGCAGAGCGGTGAACTACGTGTCGACCGTCCCTCCCGCTCCCGCCTGGCACCGATTGTACACAAAGGCAGGCAGTACGGTACGCAACGTTGCGAAATACATCGTTGCGTGACGTACGGCGGGCGAGACACGCCTTCACGGGCTCCGCGGAAATATCGCCGCATATCACGGGTTCGCGGAAAATGACAACAAAATAACTGCATGCAATTAAAAAGTTTTTCTTGGGAATCGATTGTTAGGTCACGATGATCGATTCTAAAATGTCATACCTCTACCTCGCATCATGATTAATGACACAAAAAAGTTAATGTATACAAAACAGCAAGTAAATTATTGGAGTGAACTAGGTACATACAGGTAGACCTACATTTGACTGATAATTAATTGCAGACAGGATGTTTTTTATTTAAATCAGATGATTATTAAATACAAATAATAGATTTAAATCAAATGCACTTTTTCTTCATTTTGAGCAACAAACACTTTTTAAGGTTAACTGCTTTAGTCAAATTTTCCCTTTAAAAAAATTGAATTAGATTTTCCAAAACGCTTGTGAAAGTATTTGATCCACGCGACCAGCTTGACAAGTTTTGAAACACTGATATTATTGATTTAAATCAATAAAAAATAAAAATCTGATTAATATCGAAAAGTGATATAAATCAAATAGTAAATTGAATTTAAATTTTTAAAAAAATCATGATTTGATGATGAATTAGTGGCAGAGATGATAAAGGCAGGCGGCCCAGTTACCATGCAGTGGCTGTAGCTATTAGAGTTGTGTGGAAAGAAAAGACGATACCGAGTAACTGGAGAAAAGGAGCTATTGTGTTGATTTATAAGAAAGGTGATAAAAAAATGTAGTTATTACAGAGGGATCACTTTACTATGCCACACAGCAAATATTTATGAAATAATGATTGACAGAAGAATAAGAGGAGAGGTTGAACACATGTTGAATGAGGAACAATATGGATTAGATGGGGATGATCCACAATAGATCCTCTATTCGTACTATGACAGGCATTGGAAAAGAGTTGGGAGCCTGGAAGAAGAATGAGTATGGTCTTCTTAGACATAGTAAAAGCGTATGATAGTGTGCCAAGGAAAGTGGTAGGGGAAAGTCTGGAAAGAAAAGGAGTGGATAATGGACTGATAGACAGGGTTAAAACTTAAAAGTATGTATGAAGTAGGTGAAAGTTGTGTGAAAACACAATTTGGAATGTCAGAGTGGTTCCAAATAACAAAAGGCCTATGGCAGGGAAGTGTGTTGTCACCACTGTTATTCATAATCATTAGAGGTAATGAGAAATGGTGACATAAAAACTTAGCCTGGGCATCGATGTTAAATAGCAACATCGACATCGAAGTCAAATCATCGACGTCACATCTCGATGTCGTTTTTAACATCGACACCAAAATTTAAATAATCAATTTTTTTCTAAAAAAAAAGCAAACTTTCACATCGATAATTGCGACAAAATGAGAATAAAATCGGAAATCGCGTCAAAAAAATACCCCGACGATACTCTCACTTTGTAATCATATTACGATACACTATCGACATAAAACTCGCTTTTCTCGCATTTACGTCAATTTGAATTGCGCGCTAAATTCCAAATTCCACAGCTAAGTGTCCCTGACTAGAGAAAATTAAATATTTTTATAGAAATGTATTTCATGAAAATTTAAGTAAATTAATATGTTGTGCTTTGGAAATAATTTATAAAAGTCCATAAAATTATATTTTTTCTCACTTTTGCATGCATTTTAATTTCCACTATACCACTGCAGGTTGGAGAACATTGTAAGAACATATTTTAGTTATTTAAATTTTGAGTATGTTTTTAAGCAAAAACTGATTCATTTAAACTCCTTCAATACTTACATGTTGTATTGACAAGAAAATACAAAAAAGGTAGGGGTGTGCGAAGCTTCGAAATTATCGAATCCGAATCGAATCTTTCAGGATTCGAATTCGATTCGTCGTTCGAATCCGAAATCGTAAAAATTCGAAGTATTCGAAAATTCGAATCCGGCGCCAAACTCCCGAGAAACACGCTAAATAAATCGATAGGTCGATTTTATAGTTTGCAATTGATCACGTGATAACATGGCCGCCGCGTACCTAAACAAAGAATTTCCATTCGTATCTTGTCGGTCAAGAAAAAGCGATGTTTTTCTCGCACGTAGCATTCGAAAAACAACAGTGCGCTCTCTCCTCTCTTCTCTTTTGGACGATGCTGGCAGCAGGCTGCCTGCAGGCGTTGCGCAAGCGGACGGCGCAGCGCGCGCGCTCTCTCTCTCTCTCTCACGCGAGCCCTAGCCGGCCGGCTGCCAGCTGCTCAGATGACAGGCGGGCGCCGTGTTTACGTCAGTCAGTCAGTCTCCCTTCACATAGCGATGCGTTTGCATTATGTGAATGATGTCCATCTCCGAACTCGTACGTAATAATAAGTGCGGGTCCATACAATACATGTTATGTTTCGGCCTACTAATATGCTCTTAAATGACAGCAAGAAGTTTCCTCGCGATGTTATCTTGAAAAGTAGAACAATGCCAAAAGATAAGATAGGCCTACCGCGCGAGATAAATACTTTGCGTTCAGAGAAGGCTGGATGGATGAAGTGTTGTTGATTGGCTGAAGATGTCACGGAGTCTAAAAAACGTGGTAAAAACAATGAAAAACAGCACGGGACCATGAAATTATGGCATTTCTTTATGTAACTTGTTCCGTGTGAGGTAAACCAATTTTGGATTCGGATTCGGATTTGGATTCGCGAATCTTTGTGTTTGGGATTCGAGATTCGGATTCGAAATGAAAAATTGGATTTGCACACCCCTAAAAAAAGGTTAAATAATTGTACGAACTTTAGCCATTTAACTCTTTTTAAGAATACACCGTTTCCTAATGCAATTCCGTTTACAAAAATTCATTATTTTAAAAATATCTATGTATATGTATACTTAATTGACAACAAAAGTAGTTTTCTTCTAATGTTTTACTAAAATAAGGAAGAGTTTAATCAAAAATAGTTATAAAAATATGTATTTACTCCATATTTCATTGGTAACGGAATTACAGAAAACTATTGCTTAGAAAACAGTGTTAAATGTTGATAAAGTAGACTTCCTTGTTTAGTAATCACCCTTTTTTTCAATTGACTATCATTTAGAGATAGATTTAACCATATGCAAGCAAAAATTTATAAAATAAAAGAAGAAAAGAAAAAAGAAAAGAAGAGAAGAAAAGAAGTTCTGGTGTATAATATTAAAATTTATCATTTGCTGGGGTAATTCCGTTACCAAGGTTTGTGATTCCGTTACCGAAAATAAATACCTTAAAACAGTTTAAATACCAACCAAAATGCCCAGCATCCTTAAAGATTTTTAATAAATTGCATTACACTCTCGATTCTGGGACCGTTGATGTTCACATTATTTGTTAACGCCGTTCCGTCATGTTTTAAAACTTGCAAATGTTTAATGTATGCTGATGACCTGAAAGTGTACAAACGCATCAACAATATTGAGGACTGCGAGTCTCTCCAAACGGAGCTTGATGCATTTTATACGTGGTGCAAGTCATGGAAGCTTAACCTAAATGTGGCTAAGTGAAATTTTATTACGTTTACTACTAAAAGGGAAGGTAATATTGACTTCATTTACCAGCTTGATAACTCTCCGCTAATGAAGGTGAATACTATCCGTGATTTAGGTGTACAACTGTCAAGTGATCTACAATAATCACCTACAGCTTATCATCCCGAAGGCCCTTAAAATGCTCGGTTTTGTGAAAAGGAATTGCACAAAAGACTTTTCCATTGGCACTTTCAGGAAGCTTTTTGTGGCTTTAATAAGACCTCAAATTGAAAATGCAAGTGTCATATGGAACCCTCATCACATTACCAAAATTCTTAGCATTGAACGTATCCAGCAGAAGTTCGTTAAGCATGTCTGCTACAAGACCAATGTTACTTATCATAGATGCAACTATTCAACTTTATGCAAGAATTTATATCTTGTATCACTCGAAAATCGGCGCCAGCATACAGATCTAATATTTCTGTATAAGCTTCTGCACAATTATTTTGACTCTCAGCTTCTTCATTCAGTACATTTTCACGTTCCTGCAAGACTAACACGAAACCTTCAGACTTTCCATCTTCCCAGAAGCAGACTAGACATTTTTAGTAATTCACCAATTAACCGGACGTATAACCAATTAGTTGTCATCCATCCTGATCATGACATTAATCACCTAAACTTTCAATGTTTTAAAAACTATTTCTTCAAAATATGTTATTGAGGTTTATAACATTTGTAATCGTCAAAGTTTATTTTTTATTTGCATTTCGTTTAGTATAATGTTCTTTTGTGCACCTGAGACATATTTAGATGTTGTTTGATTTTTGATATCATTTTTATTTTTTGTGCTTTAGTATTAGCTAATTTTATGAAATGCCTATATCGCACTTGTGGAGGTAACTCTGTTGTTGGTGGCAATAAAAATAAAAAATGAAAATAAAATAAAAAATAAAATTAAGAGTTAGATTAAACCACATGCAAGCATTATTTAAATGTGTAATTTGCTGGGGTAAATTCCGTTACCAGGGGTCGTAATTCCGTCACCGAATATAAATACAGTTAAAATATAGTAATTTAATTATTTTTAATGAAGGTATGTTATTTATGTTTAGTAGGCCTACTATGCTTCTAGATGTTGTAGAAGAGCTGCAAAATAGATATTTTTATTCCACCATTCACAGGTTTTCAACAATTACTAACTAAACCAGTGACACATAGCACTTTCAGCGTAATTCCATTACCAGTCAAAAACCTGCCTGAAAACTAATTTTAATAATTTTAAAATAAAATAAACGTGCTAAATTTAGTTCAATTGAAGTCCTAAATAAGTCAGTTTATACAACAGTAATCCAAGATTACCTAATTTGAAATATTTTCTTTTGAATGTGTTGTTAGCTCTCTGAAATGTAATTCCGTTACCGTGGAATTGCCCTCTAGCGCTCAGCGGCGGGTCATTTAAACTTACGCGAGCGAAGTGTTTACACAACAGTTGTTGAAGAGTACCTCAAATTGTGATGTAACAATTGTAGCCAAATTTGAAATTATCAGGAATTTTATAACGTTTTAAGCGGGAATTGCAAAATTTGCAAAATCAATAATTTTATTTTTATTTGCATAAATAATTAACAAAAAACATCGATTTCCAAACAAAAATATCGATGTCGAAATATACTCCGACATCGATAAAACATCAATTAATCGATGTCGATGCTCAGCTTTAATGACAACCCAAATTTCATTTAAAAAAACCCAAATTTTGCATTTTTTGCAATTTCATTTAAATGATCAAAAACAAATTTTAAAAAAAAGAGCCCTTTAAGTAGGGATAACATCGATTCCAATAAGTTAGAATCGATCATTGTGACCCAAAAATCTAATTCAGAATTGATTCCCGAACAAAAATAAATATTTGTAGGCCTACGCGCCATTATTTTGATTGACTATTGCCGCGGAGTCCGTGATATGCACCGTTATTTTTGCGGTCTATTTCCATGGAGCCCATCACGAAACGATGTGCCGCCTGCCTAAAATGTTTAATTTCATGAGATAATTTGCATTTTGACCAGTTTTATACCATTTTGTTTGTTATTTTGCGCTATACACGAGATTTCGACAATATTACATTTTAGGCAATAAAATGGATATTTAAGAAATCGCAAATTTCGTTATCACCATTTTTCACTACCTCCAATAATCGTGATGGATGATATTCACAACAAGGTAAAGATGGAGGCAATGGACGATGTGGAGGTTATGTTGTTTGCCGATGACTTGGTGGCATGGTCCGAGTATGAGGAGGTACTCCAAAGATATACAGACTTGTGGAATAGGAAAAAGAAAAAGCTGGTATGAAAATAAGCATGGTAAAGAGAGAGGTTGTAACTATGCTAGGAGAAGGGGACACAGGGAATTATCAAGCACAGATAAATATTGGAGGTGAAACCCTGAAAGTGGTGGATAGTTTTAGCTATCTAGGAAGTGAAGTAATGGCAAGTAGAATGATTAAAAAGGAGATTAACAACAGAATATAAAAGACCAGTAACTTTTACCAGTGTGTGAGAGGCCTGGTGTGGGATAGGGAAATACCCATTCAGTGTAAGTTGACACTATTAAACCTATTTCATACCGATCCTTACGTATGCAGCAGAAACCTGGACAATGGGAGATCGAGAGGAGAGTCAGATGCAGGCGGTAGAGATGAGATTCCTGAGGAGCACAGTGGGCAAGACGAGAAGGGTTAGAATAAGAAATACGGACATTAGAGAAATGCTAGGTGTAGAGAAGTTAAGTGACAGGATAGGAAGGACACGGTTGAGATGGTACGGACATATGAAAAGAATGGGGAACAATAGGATGCCTAAGAAAATGTATGAAAGAAGGATTGAAGAAGAAGATGGGGTAGACCAAGAAAGAGATGGAAGGACATCATAGCCGGAGACTTTGAGGCAAGAGGAGAGACCTGGGAAGATGTGGAAGGATAGAAAGAAGTGGAAAAATTTGGTTGCTAAACCCAAGCTGACCCCGCCAGAAGTAGGAAACGGCGATGGATAATGATGATGAAATCATGAATTTTTAAATAAAAATATAAAAAAATTACACACCCTGATTGCGGCTCACCTAGATCTCATGCACCAACCCACTTACCTTCAACGTCAAGCGAGAGTGTCTGCGAGTCAAGCGCTCCCGGAACTTCCTCACGGCTCGAAATCACCTACAACCTCGTCCAGTTCCTGGAACAAAATAAATAAAATGAAAATAAAATAAAATCATATTTAGAGACACTTAGCTAAATACTAATCACTGATTTTCATTGGAACATTATTGGATGAGCGAAGCGAAGACTTCAATTTCACCAACCCCCCAAAAAATTTAGCTCGGGTGTTTTTTTTTTGTTTTTTTTTCCTGTCTGTTTGTTCGCTCTCTACCGGGCAAACGGCATATGCGATCTTGATGAAAATTTGAGGGGACCTTCGAAATCTCAGAACTTAGACTTGCTACGTTTTTGGGTACAATCGAAGAAATATTTCTCATGAATATCATACTTTTACGATTTTTTTCGATTTTTAGTGCAATATTTTCGTGACATTTGGGCCGATTCTGACCAAACGGGTGGGGCTACAACGTTCATATTTCACATGCACATTAAGGTAATGGTGATGTATTGACGTTTGAAAGAAAAAGTTGAAAAAGTTAGCCAGAATCTATAGAAATAAAGGTTTTAATTTGAGTTTTTTGAGATGTTTAATATTAAAACCGTTATTTCTATAGATTCTAGCTAACTTTTTCTTTTTTTTCTTTCAAAAGTCAATACATCACCCTTACCTTAATGTCCATGTGAAATATGAACGTTGTAGCCCCACCCGTTTGGTCAGAATCCACCCAAATAGCACGAAAATATAGATTTTAGATTTTTCTCACAGCCTTATACGCGTTTAAAGTGAAATCCAGGGGCAACACTGTCGGTGGGCGTAACGTGCATCATGGCCGGCCGGAGTAGCATTAGGAGTAGTCCTTCCCTAAGCAGCTGTGTATAAACTGATGATTTGAATGCTCAATAATCAATCGTTGGTGAATGTTGTGACATGTAATTAGGATGTAAATTAATGTTATGACATTAGTTAGCCTGTTATGATGTTCAAAGTTATCCTGCAACTCATTGAAATATATTTTATTTCCTTTTCCGAAGAGTCAATTTAGGCCTACTTTTCCTGATCGTCCGATTGATTCCTACAATAGATAAATCGGGCCATGTGTGACAAAATTATGGAATATTTTACTGCATCCGTAATTCTAATGGACTAGAACTACAGCCATTTCGTTAACCCATTTATTCG
>JAMZAV010015082.1:0-13206 GCA_024449915.1 Sweltsa coloradensis | reverse complement strand
TGTTCTAAGATGTAGGTTTCCTCTGTAGGCTCTTATTCTCTCTGGCAGAATCCAATCAACCAACCAACCAACCAACCAACAACAGCCGGACGATTTATTTACGCACTTTTTTAACACAGAACGGTTATCGGATCGGGTTGATTTTTTTTTTTGGTATGTCATGGACCACATATCAGGTCATATACCGAGTTTCAAGATTGTAAATCTTTCGGGACGGCGTGTGCAGATAGCTGAAAACCCCCCAACTCGGGTAGGAGTAAACAGGGTCGAGTTAGTCATCGCCTTCTAGCAGACGCGTGCGCTTGGCTGCGGGCGAACGACCGTCGCCCTAGATTATTTAGTATTTACTACTATTCAGAAATTAAAAAAGTTCGCCCCAACTTTTTTAATTTCTGAATTGTAGTAAATAATAACTATACCTCTATAATAAATTTGTGTATTTTTGTGTTTTAGCCTAAAGAGCGACTAGTACTGGAAATAGTTGCCAAGTACGAATTAGAAGGCTCATGGGAATTGTTACACATTATGGAGCTTCCCAACAACCGACAGATTATCATAAATGCTCACATCGTGGCGTATCCAGAATGCAAGGCAGTGTTATCCATGTACTTGCCGACATTAGAGTTGTCGAGCGTGTTCGTTGGGGACCTCTATCCAGCCACACAGACATTCTGGTTGTACAATAACAGTCACAAAGATGCAAAGTATTTTATTGATACATTGCCACTGAGAAAACTCATGTTAGATGAATATCGCGTTGAAGTTCTTAAATGTCTGAATCCGACAGGAATTGTGAAATCAAAGAGCACTCAGGCGATATATTTTAAATTTAAACCGATAGAGTTCAAGAAATATGAGGTAAGAGGGGTCTATTACCAAATATCTTAAGGAAAATAGCTTGATAGTGAAGCTATCATACGAATGTATTTGCTATCACTCTTCAAACTAGCGTTAATCCAGGGCTGGGGTCTTAAACCTTTGGGATTCGATCACCCTAATGATAACCGGAAAAATAGTTCTACTTTTACTCTTATTTTGTAATAATTCTTACATAGTAAGTCTAATTTGAATTATGTTATGTAACATTGTCTAATATGTCACTTGCTACATCAATGGAGTATTATTGTGTAAACCTAATAAAATAATATCTATATTATTAACTATAATGTAACATGTAACATATATATTGAAAGTATTGACTGTTAATATAGTATTGGCACATCCTCATAATAAATACAATTGCTTAAAATACGAGAGACAGAGAGAGAGAATAATCAATCGAGTAATTTATTCCCAGGTACAGTTGCCGATCAACTTAGGAAACACAGTGACAAACAGTAACCTGGCAATCAGTGGTGACGGTGTTGTGTATTACAACAGTCCTGTTGGATTCTTGCACGGCCGAGTTCCTTCACACAATGATAAGGATATGCCAGAAGTCCCGATTTTGCTTTCGTCGGACAACATTATTATAAAGCCTTTTCCTACAAACAGTAAAGCTGAAAGAATTTTATTCCTGAAAAACCAAACGAACCAAAGCTTCGAATACATATGGAATGAGTACTGCACACTGTCCTATTAATATATGTATATATTTGTACCTGTGATTAGCTTTCTAGTCAGAGTGCTTGTTGAAAACTGTAGGTTTTATATTTTTCATATTTGGTTACAAATTCAAAATGGAAATAAAAGTGGGTATGCGCTAATAATAGGGTACATTCAGTGTGTGTTAAATTGAAATTAATAATTAATATTTAATAATAATAAAATACATAGGCCCACATTCAAGTTTTAATAAATTATATTCATTTTGGTGCAAGTTTTCTCTACTTATCAGCATGATGACTGTAGTAGTGAAAATTCAGCATGTATGAAGTTGCATTAAAAAATCATAAAACTGTATCCAAGCACTTGAGTATTGAACAGTATAGTAAAATTTATTTGGAGGAACAGTGGTTATAAAAGTACCGGTAGTGATCGAGTCTATATGTTGTCAGGTACAGCCTAGAAAATGTCTTGCAAGCTACGGTGAAGCCCGCTACAGGCATCTTGAAACCGAGAGAAACCCACATGTGCGTAGTAATCGTGGAGTCACACAGTGAGCCATGTTTAACCACTGCCAGGGTTCACTTGCAGGCAGTCAACGTAGACGACAAGCACAAGCACGAGAAATCACAGATGTACTATCAAGCTATGGCTAAGCAGATGGAAGGAGAATTCATCATTAACAAGGGTGGCTACTCAGAACTGGTAGGTCGCACACATACAATACAGTGTCCCACAAATTAAGCAATATGTTTCCGAATGCCTCTTCAGAACAAATTAATCTTGCGTTCACAACGTTTTGCATCCATAATCAGTATGCTTGTTATGTTTCAAGATAATAGCACAAAGCATTATCAAACAATGGGCAACAGCCAAACAGATACAAAAGTGGATTAGTGTAAATGTAAATTACAAGCCGGTACAAGAACCCATACAGGAACATGCATACAAAATTCCAATTTATCAATTACGGCAACATGCGGTGCGGAAGAAGAAAATAATCAAAATTGGTTATGATTGGCAACAGAAATAAGATGATTATTATTATATTACTTTGTAAATCAGTTTTTATAACTGAATAGGGTACGCAAATAATCTTTGTTGTTAAAGCGCCCTAAAACTAATAATACTGAATAGGGTAGACCAGGGATTGGCATTTAATTTCTAGAGAGGTCTGGATGTTTCTGACAATTTTCACCACAGTCCGAAAGAAAAAATGTCTAAAAAGCGTAATTATTTATACACTCTAGTCTACTTGAGGGGTGGCCACCAACAGTAGCAAACAGAATTTTCTACAGAAGGTACGGGACACTCGGTTTATCTGTTAAGCCATAAGTTAATTCGGCAGTGTTCCTAATGGCAGATACATTGTTGTGCCACCGTTCACAAACCGTTTCCACGCAGTCCATCTTTTGAAGTGGTGCCGCAAAGTAGTTTAAATACATGGTTTGTCCAATTTGAGTTGAACAGATTATTATTGTTATTTTTATTATTATTATTATTATTATTATTATTATTATTATTATTATTATTATTATTATTATTATTATTATTATTATTATTATTATTATTATTATGAATTACAGACACCAGATATAAAAATCTATCCAAAACCAGAACCAATGGATTTAGCAGTGGCCGTGGCATGCCATATTTACAACCCAACTGATCCAGACATTAAGTTTCCTCTAAAATACCAACTGAAGCAAAGGCCAGATGCACGGCTATGCTTGAACCAAGCAAATCCAACAACATACCAAACTGTCAGTGGAGAACAGAAGAACTTCATCGTAGCATCTCTAGAGAATGCTATTTGGTAATTTTAACCTTTAAAGAATGCATTTAGTGTGAAAAATGCCCATCGGCTAGTTAGATTGGAGAAGGGTTGACAGGTTAGGAAAGCAAAGAGAACATAAATCCCAGCCTGGAGGGCTGGGAGCAAAAAACTTTTCACCTGCTGATGACAACTGCAGCTAATTTAAAGTTGTTACCTTAATCCACGACGGGTTTCGTCCTTCTGGGACTCATCCGGCAGATGGTGGCCACTAAAAATCAGCTAACTACATGCAAACAAAACTCACAACACATAACCAAACCTGTGGTAGGGCCACGCAAGAAGCAAATTCTGCATGCATGTTGTCATCATCAGCAAGGTTACTTCACACACCATTCATACTGAGCCACACCATCAGCACAACCAGTAAGGGGGCTTCCCTCCCAACTCTAGTGCTCGGGAGACAAAACATCCATGACTCACCCTGGATTTGAACCAAGACCCTTGGCAACAAGAGAAAAGCTGCCCCTTCTGTTGTTGCATGGCCAGGGTGCCTCTTCATTCATACTTAGAGAAAGGGTTAGAGATAGGAAGGGTGGAAAGTCACATAACAGCACAACCAGTGAGGGGCTTCCCTCCTAGACTCTGGTGCTCGTTGCCACGGGTCTTGGTTCAAATCCAGGTTAAGACATGGTTGTTTTGTCGCCCAAGCACCAGAGTCTAGGAGGGATGCCCCTCACTGGTTGTGCTGTTATGTGACTTTCCACCCTTCCTATCTCTAACCCTTTCTCTAAGTAAGAATGAAGAGGCACCCTGGCCGTGCAACAACAGAAGGGGCAGCTTTTCTCTTGTTGCCAAGGGTCTTGGTTCAAATCCAGGGTGAGTCATGGATGTTTTGTCTCCCGAGCACTAGAGTTGGAAGGGAAGCCCCTTAATGGTTGTGCTGATGGTGTGGCTCAGTATGAATGGTGTGTGAAGTAACCTTGCTGATGATGACAACATGCATGCAGAATTTGCTTCTTGCGTGGCCCTATCACAGGTTTGGTTATGTGTTGTGAGTTTTGTTTGCATGTAGTTAGCTGATTTTTAGTGGCCACCATCTGCCTGATGAGTCCCAGAAGGACGAAACGCGTCGTGGATTAAGGTAACAACTTTAAATTAGCTGCAGTTGTCATTAGCAGGTGAAAAGTTTTTCGCTCCCAGCCCTCCAGGCTGGGATTTATGTTCTCTTTGCTTTCCCAACCTGTCAACCCTTCTCCAATTTAAAGAATGTATATCTATCTACATATGTATGTTGTATACCTTTTTAAGAAAATCTGCCAAAGCTTCCCCAACGTGCATTTTAAAAAGGGTTAAAAAAAAAAAAAAAACAAGGAAAATCCAACATTTTAAATTATTTTTTGTGGGCCCTGTTTTTCTAAAAACAACCCCTTTCCCCCATACGCCCCTAGTTTGGGAAAATTTTTAACCAGTGCCCCTTTTGGGCCCTAAAATATGCTAGAGTACAAATATGGCGAAAAACCGGTTTTTTTTTCACTAGAATTTGGGAAAAGTAAAAAAAAATTTTTAATACAAAAGTAGAAAATAGGTCATAAATCATTACTTAATTTATAAAATAATTTTTATGTGGTTAAATTGGGGTTGTGATGTTACATATTTTAAATTTAGGGTTCCCCAAAGGAAATTTTAAATTTAGGGGGACGGGTTTGACCCCGGGTTAGTTTTAAAAAAGGGACTTATAAAAAAATTTTAAAAAGTTTAAACTTACAGCCCAAATTTTTTTATCAGGTTTCCCATTTTGAGAAATTTTCTAGAACATCTATAACAAAGCTTCAGTTGTAATGCAAAAAACGACATAAAGATAAAAAGCAAGGGCAAATCACTAGGCCAATGCCCAAAAAATTCTACTCGCTAGTCACAATTGAAAGACTTTAGATAGGTTGCGGGGAAAAACTTTTCTTTTTTCCCAAAAAAGGACGTTTTCACTCATTCCCCCATAAAAAATAATCCAAAATAAAAAAACCCTGATGAATCACGGGGGGGTCTCTACGGCGGGATGATCAAGTTTAAAAAAAAATGCTTTATACGTATTTTGGAGTTAAAAAATACTAAGGGACAAAATTTTCCCTAGTTTTCCCCAGAGAGAAGATTTTGGCTTGCGGTTTGGGCTCTCAATGGGGGGGGGGTTGATTTTAGGAATTAAAAACTTTTAACATTTTTAAGGGTTTCGGGGTTTACTATTAATAGAAAGGTTGGGGAGGAACCTTGGGGAGCTACAAAAAGAGCACACACCGAAACTACACCCAGTTTAAAACCCAAATGATAGCGAGCAAGAGAAACTGAAAATAAAAACATATAACCCAGCACCTCACCAACACTTTAAATAATCTCTGGCAAAATTCCCAAAATAATGCGGGAAAAAATTCGACTTTGATTGGGTTTAATAAAGAAAAAAATCAACATTTTAAGGGAAAGACCCCAATGTAAAAGGGGAAAGGTGGGAAATTTTTAAAAAACAATCTAATTTGGGGCCTTGCCCTTTTCAAAAATATGATTTTTTTTTTAGTAAAAATAATACCCCTTTAAATATTTAAGATGATCTTTGATCTGTATAAAAAAAAAAAAAACCGGTACTTATTTTGCGAAATTGCCTCGGGTATATTTAAAATTTTCAAGTTTAAAGGTGGGGGCGGCCGAGTGCGGAGTATTTGTCAAAAGAAATTTGGCATCCCACTCTGGAAATTAGAGTGGTCAAATTAGGGGTGCGGCCATTCGCGAGGGGGGCCTTATAATCGAGAAAATAAATACGTATACTGTATATCTAAAAGCTAAACTTAAAAAATGAAAACCCAATTACTAGTCGACAATTAGTTTAATATGAAAGTAGTATACAATGGTGCGGGAAAAAACCCCCAAACGAAAGGGAACATTGGGGGGGTTTGGGATTAAATTTATAAATTTGAAAAAAAAATTCGATATAAAAACCCAAAAAAATTTGGGACATTACATCAAAAATTTTTTTGGACATAAATTTTTTTTTTTAATTTAATTAAATTTAAAATTTAAAAAATTTAAAAAAAAAAAAAACCCAAATTTTTTTTTTTTTGGGGGGGGCACTTTAACATTAGCCCTATACCCAAATTTAATTCTGTATGGTCCATTACTAGTTTAAATTGAATAAAAATTTTAAAAATTAGCTGATTTTGAAATAAACAAGGATTTACCCAGTAGAAAAGTTTTGAACAAAACTATATTACTTTTTTGGGGTTTTAAGGCATTAATGAAGGAGAACCCCAACCCAGCACAAGCAGTGGGCCCATATCAAGGTTTTAAAAACACCTTTTGGGGTGGTGGGAAATATTGGGAAATATATTTTTAAGTAGGTATAGTATGTTATTTTTTATCTACATACCAGTACCATAAAAAACACAAAAAATTTTAAATCTTAAATCTTTTCCCGTTTTAGTTTACTTTACCCCACTCCCCCTTTGGGATTGTAAATACTGGGAAAAACCCCCCCAAAAGGGTTAAAAGAGAGAGCGAGACATGTTTTACCGGGAAAACTTTTTCATTTCCTCCCCCTACCAAAGGCTGGATTCAGAAGGGGTTTTTTTTCCCCCCTAGCCAATCATGGGCTAGAGGGGGGAAAAATTATGCCCTTTAAAATTTGACGCGCCCTTATAGGCTTTCCAAATTTAAATCTAAAAAACTTTTTTATATCAATCAACTTAAATGTACGGGGACTCAACACATGACTTGCTCAGCTCACTAGTCTAAAAACCGACTAGGGCTTTTTTCCAAAAGTCTATAGTGACATTTGGCTAAAAAAGGGCCTTTAAAATCCCCAAAATGTGGGAGCCCGGGAAAATTTTTTTTTATTAGAAAAAAGGTTTAAAAATAAAGTAGGGATAGAAATTTTGAGGCTTTTTTTCCAAAAAAACAACATTTGCTTTTGGGGGGGTGCCCTCCGATCGCGCCGTATGAGAGAAAAATCTCCCCATTTAAACTGAAAAATTCTACTCTCCATAAACTCCCCCCGGGGTTAATACAAAACCGATCGGAGACAAGATGCCTATCACAACCAATAGGGGACAAAAAGGGAAAACCGCCTTCTGAGGGAAATTTAAAATTTTCTTTTCTGGAACGCGGGGGAATACCCCAAAAGATAAATACATAGAAAATTAAAAAAAGTTTTCCCAGGGACATTTGACATAGAGCATTGCAAAAACCAAAACGGGTGCCATAACAGAAAAGGGACAACTTGGAAAGGGGAAAAGTTTTGGATTAATTCTATAACCTCCCACGAGCCAGAAAAAATTTCCCGGGCATGTTTATTGGGGAAAAAAAAGGTTTTGGGACAGCTAATTTTTAAAGTTTACTACAGAAAGAGGAAGGAGAAAAAAATTGAACGGGCCAACTTGAATTATGGAAAAATCCCAAATAAAACCAAATATATCATAAGCGTAAAAAACCCCGCCACTCAATAAAACCAACATATTAGGACCGTATCGAAGTGGATGAGGTCCTATGTAGTAGGAGTTTTCCAACCCCACCAAACAAGCTGTGGAATTACAAGAAAAAACAAGCGGGGTTTGGCCATTTAAAGTAGAAGACTTTCGGTAGAAAACCCCATTATTTTTTTGGGAAGGCCACCTTCGCCATTTCCCTTTTTTTTCATTTTTACAGGCCACCAAAAAGACCGGCCCCGGGCCCTTTCCCTCCAAAAAAAAAAATCTATGATGATATTAAACAAGAAAATCTTGAATTTTCCAACGGGGGAAGGACACAAAAGGTTACTCATACCAAAAGAGAAATTTCCCGAGAGAGGCCCAAAGGGATAAAAGAAAAAAGCTGGAATTTTAAAGGGAAAGCAAAGGGAAAGGGAAATTTCAGAAGATTCACAAAAGAAAGTTTACCAAAAAGAGTAGGGCAGAAAAACAAGAAAAGAGAACAATGAGATTAACGAAATACTAAAAGGGAAGCAGCGAAAAAATTTTATCCCAAAGGGGGAAAGGGAAGAAATTTTAAACCCTTTTGGAACGAAAACCTACAAGAACTAAAAGAGGAAAGGGATCACAAAAGAAAGGAAGCGGAAAGAACCGGGGGCCTCCGGATAGGGATAAAGTTTAAGGAAAGCACAAGCTAGGGTTCGGGAAAACATGTCATCGAATGCAAAAAAAAAAACCTTTCCCAACGAGTTTCCCGGAAAAACTTTAGCTTCAGAAAAGATGGGAACCCAAGGGGCACATAATTTTTTTTCTACCATGTTAAAAAGATAAACAACAGAAAAAAGAATGAACCCAAAAGAATTTCAAAAAAAAGCAGCTAACAGCAGACAAAGCCCAAAACAGAAAGCATTCGGAATATTTGGCTAAGCAGGTAAACCCTACAAACCAGAAAAATATAAGAGTAGAAAAAACAAAAAAAACAAAAGGGCGAAAAGACTGGAAACCCCCATAACGGCCCCTTCTTCTGTGGGAAAATTAAATAGCACTAAATAAAATAAAATGTAAAAAATCCCTGGAATTGATCAAAAATATCCGAATTTCTGAAGAATTTGGGTATGGAGGGAAAGGCACTCCCTTTTTAAAACCCATGCAATAAAAAGGGGAAGGGAAAATTTCCCCACAGGGTGGAGGGAAAAACCCGAAATCATCCCTATACTGAAGAGGGAAAAGAACAGCAAGATGGGAAAAACCGACCCAAAATCTTAACTACAATTTACAGGGAAAAAAAATGGAGCACATGGTGAAAATTTTAGGGGCCGAGGAAATTTTTAGAATCAAACCGGCTATTAAAAACCACCCTCAGGGTGGTTTCCGTAATAATCGCAGTACTGGCGACCAGATAGCTATTTTCAGGGAGGAGTAAAAAGGGAAAGGGGGTTTTAAAAAAAAAACTTCAAAATTTGGGAGTAATTTGGGCGACTTAGAGCGGAAATTTTACAAAAATTTGGAGAGGCAAAATGCTACAGAAAAATGACAAAATTAAAGTACCCGAAAACAATATAGGTGGGTAAAAAAACCCTTTTTTAAATCAAAAGGTTTTACGAGTAGATACAACAACAAAGAGATTTACGGTACAGACAAAAAAAAAGCAGGGGTGCCCAAGGAAACCCGTAATGAGCCCAATCCTTTTTATTAAATTTTTAAACAATGACCTGGGAGGGAAAACATACAAGCAAGGAGTTTAAAATGAAACGAAGATATTTGCAGAGATGAGTTATGTGGGACTGTGGAGGGGAGGGGAAGGGAAAAAATGGAGGAAGGATGAATAAAAACACGAAGGCGCTGAAGGAAAAATTTTGGTTTAACAGGGAAAGGGGAAAGATGGTGAACAAAGAAAAAACTGATAAAAACTACCCCACAACCAGGGAGCTTATCCCGATTTCCAACGAAGTTTTTCAGGGGCAGTACTGAACAAGGAAAAACCCCGCTTATCTTTGGGAGGAAACATGGATCAAAAAAAAGAAGGAAAAAAAAACATCGAAAAGATGTGTGCAGAAGGGGAAAAGAAGACTGAGGTTGATGAAGAGAGTTTTGGTGACCCAAAGGGGGCCCAAAGAGGATACCCTAAAAAACACATATAAAACATAGTGCGAAAACCCCTCCTAGAGTATGGCAGGTTTTCTAATTAAACGTCAAAACCCAAAGGAAACCACAGATGCCAATTGGGCAGGATACAAAATAAAACCCCTCAGGGAAAAATCACGGGAGGGTTAAATCAACCCAATTTTTGCCCTGGAAGCCAAAAAATAACATACCACCCCTGGAGGCCAGAAGAAAAAAGTTCAGCAGTTTGCCTGCATGAGAAAACTGATAAGACTGACCCGGGTTGAATTTTGGGGCAGAGAAAAACCTTTTGAAAATCTCAAGACACAAAAAAAAAATTTTACAGCAGTAAAGAGGTGAAGGAAGGTCTCATCGGGCAAATTTAAAACAAGAGAGAGAAAAAATCCCCCTACCCAAAAATTTAAAAATTGCCATACTAGACGTTTCTACATGAAAATTTACAGGGGATGGACTGGGCAAGACAAAGGCATTTCCCAAAATAGCCCCAGGAGTTTAGAAAACTAAAAAATAAAAATCACATACACAAGAACTACCCGGAAAAAAGGGTTGGCACACATTTACACGGAAGGGGCGGTAAAAACCCGGTGAGGGACAAGCTGGGGGAGGCATATTTTTGCAGAGAGTTTGAGGAATCTCCCCCGCAGGGGAAAATGGTAGCTGCTTTGACGGAGAATTGACTGCCATTCTTTAAAACCTGTCAAAGTTAAAGACTGCCGCAGGCTAAAATTGTAATTTTTAAAAAGACTAAAAGCAGCAATACAAGCCAAAAGTCAACAAGGGAAAAGGGGGAGATTTTTGCCCGGGAAGGCAGTGCAAATTTCAAATCCTAAGGGCTGCACAAAGGGAAAAAAAGATAATTAAGTACAATGGATACCATCACACTGCAATGTATATGGGAAGATAAAGCGGGCTTTTAGCTAAAAAGGGAGCAAAATGCCCACAACAGAGAAACCCATAAATTACAGCTCAGTTTAAAACCCAGGGAAATGCTGCAGTTTCTAAAAAAAATTAAACAAGAAAAAAAGGTTTAAAAAAGGGGGCAAGACAAACCATGGCAGGTGTAAAACCACGCAAACCCCCAAATAAAACCCCAAAAGGAAAATTGATAGACGAACAGAAACAGCACAGTTCAGGTTGAAGACTCAAAATGACCTTCTAGGGAAAACATCTGCACCCAATAGGCGTGTTTGAAACCCTTACCGGAAAATTTTGCGGAAAAAGGTGGGAAAAATGACAGACGACAAACTTATAAATGTGCCCGTCTGGAAAATGAGCGTGACGCAATGCCCAACGGCATGAAGAAGGAGGAAAAAGGGGGGCTCGCTTTTATTGGTTTACTAGTCAAGCATGAGGGATCATAGGCCAAATGTGGGGAATGAGAAGAAAAAGAAGGGAAGGGCAAATTTTTTCCCAAAAAACCCCATTTTTCAGGGGATCAATAAACTTTATCCCCTCTGCAATAATGTATAAATTCTTAATTTTTTTTTTTAACTGTGTATCTTTATGATAGGTTTTTTTATCTGCTAGGGCATTTTTTTAAGTATTTTCCCCGAACGCCAAAAAAAACCGAAAAAACCCCCTCAAGTAGGTTGTTTTTTTAAAATATTTTGGGAAAAAATATAATTTTTTTTATTTTTTTAGGTTTCCAGAAAGCTTATAGGATATAAGGCCTAGGTAATATAGTTCCGCCAAAAAACATCTGGACAGCTTCACCCAAAAGCACCCCCTGAATGTAAAAAAAAAAAAAAAAAAAAAAAAAAAAAAAAAAAAAAAAAAAAAAAAAAAAAAAAAAAAATGGAATAAGGGTTTTTTTTGTAAAAAAAAAAGTTTTTCAATTTTTTAACGTTTTGAATAGGTTATTTTGCCAAAACTTTTAGATAGGATTATTCCCAGTGAAAAATACAAATTTTTTTTAGTATGGGTTCGAAATCTGTAATTTCTGGACAAAGGTTGTTTTTTTAAAAAAAAGCCTCCCAAATTTAAATACTAGAAACAATTTATACTTGTTATTTCATGATTTTGTTTTTTTTATAAGTGAGAAATTTTTCAAAATTCAACATACCGTACTAGCCAAAAAAAAATTTAAAGGGGAAAGGGGCGGGAAGTTTTTTTTTCTGGATTATTTTATTATTTCTGGAAAAATTAAAAAAAAGTGTTTTGAAAAGGGATAGGGCCTTTCTATGGAAAAAATAAACCAGTTTCGAAAAAACGAGTAAAGATTGCAATATTTCTGCCCAGCGGGAATTTTTGGGGAGCCTTGGCGTGCAAGATTTGATACACTTTTGGGCCCCCGCTGACATTAAAAAAAAAGATTCCAATTTTTTTTTTTATGAAAAAAAAGCATTGCGTTAAATTGAATCCTACATATTTGGAGCCTATTTTTCCCAAATTTTCATTTTGTAAAGGTTTTTTGCTAATTTTTTTAGCAGTTCTCAGTCAATGGCAGGGGTGTCTGTTTAAAATGGGTTTGGGTAATCTGTTTGGGGCCCTTTGTCCGTTTTGGCATCGAAAAAGGGCACACCCCGATAGACGGGCAGACAGGGTAGATAGGGGCATCCCAAGTGAATGCCGTTCCTCTCGGCCTGTGTGATAAGATTCGTTGCCGGGGCTCACTTTGTCTCAAAAATACGGTAATCTGCAATTTTAATAGCCCTCCTTTTAAAAATCTTTTTTTGACAGAGGTCACTATAAAATGTACACATGTGGCTAGGTTTGAGGTTCCAACTGTTTAAAAAAAATTTCCAAAAAGTCCGGTTTCAAAAACCCTTTGCCGGATTTGGGAAAAATGGGCTCCCTTCCCGGAAAGCCACTTTTTCCAGAATTTGTTAAAAAAAAAAACTCATGTTCACTAACATAGTACAAAAATTATATATCAAACACCCTTTTTTCCAAAAATTTTGTCGGGTTCGGGGGGTGAAAATCACCGTTTTTCGGGTTCTTTAGTGTTTTCTAGCCCGGCTCAGCACCCCCTCTTTTTCCTGTTTTTTCCCCAAAACCCCGGGATTTTCCCCCAAAACCCCCCCCACTTCTTCCCGTCTCCCCAGGGGGCCCTTTTTTAATTAAACCCTATTTTCCCAGTTTTCCCCTTTTTTCGACCTTGGTTTTTTGGTCCCCATTATCTCTTTTTTTCCCCCCGGGCCCAAATCTTCCCTACTCCCCCCCTGTTTCATAGTTTTAAATTCTCCGGGCTTAAAAATTTTTGTATGATAGGGCAAAGGTCAAGCTAATTTTCCCACCCAAAAAACGCCAAAAAAGAAACCCGGGAAATGACCACGTTGTCCCTTTTCGTTGATAAAAAAAATTTTAAAAAAATTT
>JAMZAV010015080.1:0-13327 GCA_024449915.1 Sweltsa coloradensis | reverse complement strand
CAAACTGATGAGATGAAGAGAAATTAAAAATGGAAATCACGTGATGCAAAGGCTCAACACTACATCGTGACAACTTAGATAAATCGTGATACCGCACATCCTAACCTGTACAACTGCAAGAGAAATGTTTAATACCCTAAAGAACATATATCAAAGAGATACAGGTCAGCAAAAATGCCTTTTGTTGCAAGAATTCTACAACTATCATTTCGATAAAACTAAGACATGATGGTAAACATAAGTCACATTCAGAACATTGCCTTCAAGTTAAACCGCATGATCAACCCATAGATGACACCATGATCATGACAAAATCATGACAGTCTTACCAGAAGAATACAAGCATTTCAGTAGTGCTTGGGATTCGACCAGTGGAACAGACAAGACCCTGCAAAACTTATGTGCAAGACTCCAACTGGAAGAATCGAAACTCAAGACTGCAATGAAAGAAGAAGAAAATGTATCCTTTAAATCTGAATTTTACAGCAAAAGTAAAAATGCAATTAAATGTTTCTCATGTAATGAAAAAGGTCATATCAAATCAAACTGTCCAAAACAGAAGAAATGTGGTATTTGTAAGAAAACTAATCATTCTGAGAAAGATGCAATTTTAGAGATAAGAAATGCTGTTCAATCAGTAAGAAAAAGAAGAACAGGATTGTTTTTACAGAGATAAAGATAAGAATAAAAGTAAATATGATGTTAGGAGTAAGAATAAGGGTGAAAACAAAGTATCGTTTATCACTGAGACACATAGGCCTAGTGTAACCGGTAACTGTAACTTTGTATTAGATAGTGGATCTTCCTGTCATATGATTAGTGAAAATGATATGTTGACTGATATAAAAACATGTAAAGAAGACATTAAAATTGCTAAGAAAAATGAGAGTATGTCTGCATTAGGAGTAGGTACTCTTGTGTCTGACAAATGTGATTTAAAGAATGTGTACTATGTTAAAGATCTTTCAAGAAATCTCATGTCGGTCAATGCGATTACTGAAAATGATGGTATAGTTGTATTTGCCAAAGACAGTGTAAAAGTATTAAAAGAGAACACTGTCATACTAGAAGGTAAGAAAACTAAGAATGGATTGTATGTTGTTAACTTAAATACCAATAAAGTTTAGTAAAAGCATGAAAATGTTAGTTTAGAGTGGCATAGAAAATTGGGTCATATCAGTTTTAGTAACCTTAAGAAAATGCCCAACATGTGTAACGGTATGCCTCAGGAAGTAACAGAGTGTAAAGATGATACATTGTGCTCAATTTGTATGCATGCCAAACAGGTTAGATTGCCCTTTAACACTGAAAGAGAGAAAGCCACCAGAGACCCCTTCAAATAATACATTCAGATGTATGTGGGACAATAGATCCAGAAACCACATGATGGTAAAAGATACTTTCTTACATTCACTGATGAATATACTCATTTTTGTATTGTGTATCTGTTAAGAAATAAGAGTGAAGTGCAAATGTATTTGAACACAGTATGTAAATGAGGTAGAATTGCATTTTGATTTAAAGTTGGTAAAATAAGGTGCGACAATGGGGGCGAGTATCGAAATGACAATTTAAAGGAGTGGTGTAAAATGAAAGGCATCATAATGGATTATACCATACCATATTTCTCCACAACTGAACGGGAAAGCTGAGAGAATTAATCGTACACTCATGGAAAGGCAAGAGCATTGATTTTCGATTCTAACCTAGAAAAAGAAATGTGGGAGAAGCTGTATTGACATCAGCCTATTTACTAAATAGAAGTCCTACAGTAACAATTAACATGACACCAGCAGAAATATGGTTTTCCAAGAAACCTGATTTATCGAGACTCCAGATTTTTGGTTGTACTGCTTTCGCCAAAGTCCTAGGACCATTAAAAAAACTTGACAGTCGCAGTAGAAAAAGCGTGTTTTATAGGTTATGCCTCAAATGGATACCGAACTCTGGGATCCTGAAACAAGGAAAATTTTTGTCTCTAGAGATGTAGTATTCAACAACAAAATTGTGGAACCATCTCAACAACACAATCTTCAGCTCACAGACACAGACAGTGAAGATGATGTTGAGAATAAAGATCAAGAAGCAAGAAGTCAAAATCAAAATGTAAGAAATGAAACTCGAAACACAATGGAAGAAGATACCGAACAAGAAGATGACAGAAGAGAACAGAGAGCCAGTGTTTATAATTTAAGACCAAAACGAATGATAAAAAGACCAGTAAGATATGACGACTATGATGTAAATATTGATGAAGAAGCAATGCTAACTTACAGCGAATCATTGAAAGGAATAGACAAAGACAAGTGGAAACAAGCAATAAAAGAAGAAAAAGAATCAATGGAGAAAAACAAGACATGGAATTAGTAGATCCCGAAGTAGTAGCTGGAAGAGAAGTCCTGTCGAGTAAATGGATTTTCAAAATTAAAGAAGATGGACGGTATAAAGCAAGACTTGTTGTGAGAGGCTGTGAACAAAAAGAAGGAAGTATGGATTTTAAAGAAACGTTTAGTCCAGTAGTAGAAAGTAGCTCACTGAGAATCCTCTTTGCTGTTGCTGCCCAGAACAATTTACTATATCAAAACATTTGACGTAAAAACTGCCTTTTTGTATGGACAATTAGAAGAAGAAATTTTTATGAAAATTCCAGAAGGCTATAATGAGACAGGTAAAATTTGTTGCTTGAAGAAAGCATTATATGGGCTTAAAACAAGCCCCATGCAAATGGAACAAACGCCTAACTACATTTTTGAAAAAGGAAGGAATGAAACAATTAAATCTGATCAGTGCATTTTTAGAAATGAACAACATTTTTTATACCTTGCTATACATGTAGACGACGGAATTATCATGGAAAGACATGGATAAGATGAACTATTTTGTTAAAAAAATTGAAAGAAGAATTTGAAATAACAACATCAGATAATCCGAACAGTTTATTTAGGGATGGAGATCACAAGAACAGAAAATGGTTTACTTATTTCACAAGTAAACTATGCAAAACAAGTACTTGAACGATACAATATGACAGATTGCAAACCAATGATTACGCCAATCGTACCAGAAGACAAAAACAAGAGAGAATATGAGGAAAAAGAAGAAACGTTTCCTTATAGAGAAGCTATCGGAAGTTTGTTATACATGACATGCAAGACAAGACCTGATATGGCATACAGCGTCAATTTTGAAAGCCGATCTATGGAAATCCAACCAAGCAAGATGTACAGAATGTAAAAAGAACCCTAAGATATTTGAAAGGTACTCAGAAGTTGGGAATTCTTTATTCCTCATCTCAGGAAGATAATACTATAGAAATTAAGCATTTTGTGACTCTGATTATGCTGGGGATATAAAAGATAGAAAGAGCACTACAGGATATGTTTGTGATGTATGCAAATGCTCCAATTTCTTGGTGTTCCCGTAACAAAGTATTGTTGCCCTATCAACAACAGAAGCAGAATATATTGCTGCTGCTGAATGTTGTAAAGAAATAAAGCATCTCAAAAGTGTGATTGAGGAATTGACTGGTGAATCAGTATCAGTGGTTCTAAATGTTGATAATCAGAGTGCAATTAAATTAATAAAATCCGGACAAATGAGTAGAAAAAGTAAACATATAGAGGTGAGATATCATTTCATAAGTGAACAGTTTAATGAGGGTGTATTTTCTGTTAAATACTGTCCTTCAGATGAACAACTTGCTGATATTCTAACTAAACCATTGTTGTCAACGAAATTTGAAAGATTCAGAGATATCATGTTGAAAACGATAAGCTAAGTTCATGATACAATGACAAGTATGTCTATTCACTGTAACAATGCTAATCTAGATAATGTTATTTGAAAGTAACACTACACTTACGGTTTTATTATTGATAATATTTGATTTGTATAAAATATAAATGTGTGAATTTGATGTATTATGTAAATAGTATAAAAAAAAAAAAAAAATTGTTGTTAAGAGAGGATGTTGAATAGTAACAACAAAATATTGATTTAGATATTACAACAACAACTACTATTACTACAACAACAACAACGTAACTGTTTTATTCATATGTTGGTAGTTGGTATTATTTCTATTTTATTGGTTGGTACTATTGTAGATGTTTCTAGAATAAAATAATAACCTGATACTGTCAAAGTTGTGTTTATTAAAATATTTATAATATCCTAAAACAAAATCGTAAAACAACAAGAGAAACAAAAGTCTGAAGATGACAAGATTCACGATTTTGCAGATTTCACAAAGCGTTTTCAGAATTTAAACAACAATGCATCATTCTTTGCCATCAATAAACAACATTACAGTAAAACAACAACAACAGTAAAATCCATGAAACTGCTAAAGACCAGCCGTGTACCTTGCTTATGCTGGTTGGCAGTCGAGCTTAGCACTGTGACCAAGAAGTCTCTCTTCAGTGTCGAAAATCACCAAGACTGGCCCCGTATGTGTATGGGTAGGGGACTTCTTTGAAAGTTGCAACATCCACCTCATCTCGTGCTTGGACAACGGGGCGGAAGCGTCAGCTTCCATAGGACCAACACATAAGATACGCTCCCTACCTGCTGGCCCTCTCACTATTTGGGATGCCGACGGCTGAGGCAGAGGTGGGAGAGGATTGAACTGAAAACTGTCTATTTTTAGATCGTTTATTACCGAAGTCATACTATAATTTCACTTTACGGCACGATAATAATTAAAACACTGTTCGCTCACTTGAAAACTGCAGACCAAGTCACCAACCCTGTCGCCAACAACTTTCACTGGCTACTGACCGGAGTGTGGGGGCTGGGGATGAATGAATGCAGCGAGCAAAATACAAAGACTTTTGAATGGGAGTAACAGGTTTCGACGCATTCGCTCATGCGACTTCCCGGGCTATATCAGACGTTGTAATTTCAAGAAAAACCTGCGGTCTCGTTCTGCCGTCCGACCGTAGAAAACGATGTAAAACTGTTCCCACATTCGGAGAGCACCCTCCGGTGGCAGCACTTACCTACTGCAGAATGACTCCTGCCGAATATGCTTTGCTCTGGGCCGGCCAAAATATCCATACTAACAATCCAATGATTTGTTGAGAATATTACGAGATTGGCTTCGAACCTTAAATTTGGAAATTACTTCGCGCAAATATTTGGGGGTGCACGTGCACCTGTGCACCTATACACGAGCCGCCCCTGCTCGTACCCCAACCAAATTTGGCATGTGTTGTCAGGTACCTAAATCCCCTCGATTTTGATAGTTTTCAAGTACACATCACGTTTCATGACGGCTGGGTGACACCTCGAAATCACCCCAACTCTGCTTGCTGTATAAGGTGCCTGAGTGTGTAGCGCACCGCGGCTTCGCTGCGGCGCTCTAACGGGCACCTAGATGTACATGCTTTCTTTCTCTGTAGTTAAAATACCGTTCCCTGATTGGCCATTGTTCGCGCGTCAATGTCGTCAGCGCCGATAGGTTGGTTTGGTCGGCTTTAAATTGAAATTACCCTGCCGATAATTAGCTGTGTAAAGTAGTGGGTCGACTCAATATGCGAATTTATTTATTAGTGTGGCTTGGGCAAAGCTGTCTGCAATAATTGTTGAATGTGTGAATTTGACACTGTTGTAATTACTACGTGATTTTCTGGAATGAATGTGATTTGGTTTCAGCCCACGCCTGGAACCTCCAGAGGGACGGAGGAGACGATGGATACGGTGAATATGGAGGTGGAGATGCAGGAGACGATGGAGGAGACGATAGAGGAGTCAGTGGCTTCGTTTACAACTCCACCACCTCGTCCTTTGAGATTGTGGAGCACCAAGGATTTCAGGCGTATAACAAAAATGGCTAGGTCATTTTATAAGTATAAGTAGCCTACATGATACCTACTATAGTGGTACCATTTATATATATTCTATAAACTACGGTAAATATATACTTTATTAATACACGTACATTTATATACTTTCATTGAATACTACATAATTTAGTATATCTACTTAGATTCAACTTCATCTGCCATCTAAACCTGAATTACTACAAAATATTATGCGCCCACAAACAAGCCTTGCTCAATATGTAAATCTATGTTTGTTTTTCTATGTTATGTATTATTTGTATCAATGAAGTTGAATAAAAGCGTGCTAAATCTAAAATCTGTAAATCTGAGCAGTTTTCTGCTCCCAATAGCATTTGGTTTGTGGTACTTGAGAATACCAGTCAAGCAAGGATATGTAGGCTACACTGTGATACCAAATAAGTCATTAAATCAATAATCAATCAATCATAATTTAAATATGTAATAAATATTGTACTTTTCTTTCATTTTTGTTCACGTTTATTTACTTTTGTTGTATTGTAACAAAAACATGTACGTAGTGCATCAGATGATGTGCAAACTACACAAGGGGTTGAGGAAGAGATAGAAAGGGAGAGGGGCAAAACAATCTTTGCATAATATGCTCAGCTCAATAGTGTAGCAATTTAATTTTAATCTTGACATTTACTTTGGCACTACAGTTCAGTGCTGACATCACTATTGTCCCCAAACTTGCATAATATAATGGCTTACAAGGACGACGCTACATCCCACCCCAAATTTATTTATAAAATATTTTACCTTTAGCAAGTTCCTCTTTCATTTAGCCAACATTTCAGTCATCTTCCTTTGACTTGAATCATCAGTAATAGGGCAATACAAAGCCTCAATCTTACTAAAATGTTTTGTGCCGTTTTTCTTTATTTGTTTTTATTAAGTTTAAGTTTGTTTTTATTATTTAAATTTCCATGTTTTATAGTTGGAAGTAATAAAAATACCAGTACTTTTACTTGTTGTCAAACTATTTAAATACCAATATTAACTCGTAACTCTTACTTTGCAGTGGAGAGTCAGACAACCAAGACAACAACAACAACAATGAAACAAAAACATGAACAATGAACAGAACATCCCCAACAACACTCAGTCAAACAGAACATCGCACATCGACAACGTAACAGCCCCAGCAACAACAGTCCCAAAGACAATAGTTGAGTGAGTAACGAATTTTCTCATCATTATTTTTAACTGGCATAATTTTTTCCTGACATGAAACATTGTTTTCTAAAGTTATCACACAGAAAACGGATGGTTACCCAAAAGCTAGCAATTATCAAAATCCATGCATTTAAAAGTGGTAAAAGGGATTTTAAATGTCTGTTTTAGGCGTTTATAATACGTCTGATGTATGTGTTGTCTGCAAATACTTTTCCGAGAATTATCTTCCTTGCTACAGATACCTATAGTTTTGCCTTCCGCTAATCAATGCACATATACCAGCCACAACTGGTATTACGTATTAAACCAAAGAATGCTGGGTCGAGACTAACAATTTTTACTTTCAATACTTTTTAAAACTCTACTTTTAAATCATCCACAATTTTTTTAAGCAACGAAACCGTTCAAGTAGTTGCAATCATGTTATGCCATAGTTCATCAGTTGTGTGACTTAATCGCTGTAAAGTGACGTCTTGTTTAGTTTCCTTTTCTGTTCTGTGTGTACACGCAGGAAGGATGCAAATAAAAACATAATCACAGAGGATTTCTTTCCCTATTATTTTTCTCGTGTGTATCGAACACAGTAGTATTTTAAACACAGAAAACTATGAGGTGACCAAGATTTTAATTTATTAGGGTTATTATGGCGTACATAATGTGCCCGGTCCCTGGTCTGGTTTACTAGGCCATCACACATTTTCAGTTTCTTCTGTAGAGGCTTTTAAACACTTTTAAATACTTTACTTTGGAAAGAAATTAAAAAAAAACAGTGTTTGACAATTTCACATGAAGAGCCAAAAGTTGACCAAAGAAATACTGTTGCGGTTTCCAAAATTAAAAGTCTTGTATTTTCTCAAAACGTTTTATTCATTTTATAAATTAATTTGATGTGGAATTTGTCCACAAGCTAAAAACAATTTTACTACATCAAAAATACCAAAAAATTATAAAAATTGTCGTATTTCTTGATTTTTTTGGTGGAAAACTGTAAAAAAAAATAGCATTCTGTTCAATATGTTGCAAACACTATACAATTATCTAACTTCTCCCAAAATTGCATAATTTTCGGGACAGTAATTTCGATATTATCATGGGAGCACTGAAGGTCTGCAAGCGGTTGAAAAATGCGATTCTGCCTCCGACCGGTGGCGCATATATTATTCTATATCTATGATCGAGTACTTGGTCTCTTTGGCATATCAGCTACGTTTACTGACTGATACGATTTAATGACTGTGCACTTGTTTATTATCTTCACCTACTGTTTTGAGTTTGGTAAGGTAAGGTAAAATTATGCAATTTTGGGAGAAGTTAGATAATTGTATAATGTTTGCAACGTTTTGAACAGAACGTTAATTGTTTCCCCCGTTTTCTGCAAAAAAAAAAGAAGAAAATACGTAAAAATACTTAAAATTTATAAAAATTGTCGTATTTCTTGATTTTTTTGGTGGAAAACTGTAAAAAAAAAAAAATAGCATTCTGTTCAATATGTTGCAAACACTATACAATTATCTAACTTCTCCCAAAATTGCATAATTTTCGGGACAGTAATTTCGATATTATCATGGGAGCACTGAAGGTCTGCAAGCGGTTGAAAAATGCGATTCTGCCTCCGACCGGTGGCGCATATATTATTCTATATCTATGATCGAGTACTTGGTCTCTTTGGCATATCAGCTACGTTTATTGACTGATACGATTAAATGACTGTGCACTTGTTTATTATCTTCACCTACTGTTTTGAGTTTGGTAAGGTAAGGTAAAATTATGCAATTTCGGGAGAAGTTAGATAATTGTATATGTTTGCAACGTTTTGAACAGAACGTTAATTGTTTCCCCCATTTTCTGCAAAAAAAAAAAAAAACAAGAAAATACTACTAATAATAAAATTATTAACCACAATGTAAGAAGCAGGAAACAAAACATATCTTATGATTGCAAAATGAATTGAATTCGATAGTTCCTAGCACTGCTTATATTCACCTTGACATAGATGCCACCATTCCACTTGTGTCTCCACGTTTCCTTCAGTCGTAATTCAACAATAAGTCGCTCAAGACAAACGCAGTACCAGGTTACATTTTTAAGTTTTTATTCGTTGTTTTATTAATTGCTTACTCGTATTTTCAGAATAACGAATAATAGTGTCCTAATAATATGTGTAATAAAATAATCATATTCTATTGGGAATGAGAGATTAAAGACGTGCAGTATAATAAAATACCGTAGACAATCGCGAAGTGATAGTGTTTGAAATAACAAGCTACAATTCACTGATGTAACTTTGTGCGGGGTCTATGCGCAGTGGGACCCGCTCAGTCAGTCAGCGAGTGCACAGCCTAACACGTATCTCGGGTGACTGTGAATCATATAGCTCGCCTGCGCTGTTATTGGCTCAAAAATCATGATTGGAATATCGCTAGTCCTGCCTTTCGAGTCCGGTAAAGCATGCTCTCTCTCTCTCTACGTAAATTCCCACGGGTTAAAACAGCACTCTTAAATAGCCATTATTAAACCAATTCTAACATGGTTTTGTGTTGGCGTGCAATCTTGTCCCAATAATTTCGCCATTGGTTTTTAAAGCTTGTGTTTAAAAAATACTTTCATATCAGAAGGTTGGACTAACTGGTCAATCTGTGGCAGTCTTTTTGCATGCTGTTTTTGCATATTATGTGTCTGCTTGTTTATTACCAAGAATCCCTGAATCCCGGAACACAACGTCCTTCCGACGAGAAAGTGGAGAAGTAGGGGGCGTACCTTCAGTACAAGCAGTGTTGAATTCAGGCATACCCTGGGGAGGGCAGTGCCCTCCCCAGACTGATCAGTGCCCCCCACCCGTCCCACTCAATACCCACTATTATCAGAAATGTATTAACAATTTATTATTGCATATATTCATATTTTTGCTAAGGAGGATGCGGGATTATTTGGAGATAAAAGTAAAAAAATACACATCTATTTTCATATTTTGATTGAGGCAAAAAATTTAAAACACCAAAATACGTGAGAATGTTAAGATTCTTCCACAACTCTTGGAAACTCGCTGAGTAAGGGACGACATTAATCTCTAAATTAATAATAATTCAAATTACGACTAATTTAATGCATACCTGACAAACGAAAAATCACTGGTGATCTGAGCCTAATTCCAGAATAAGTTAGGGTCCCCACAAAAATAAGGACACCAGAAAACTGAGCTAAAAACCCGAAATTTTCCAGAACATCTTACCACCATACATTATACTAGAACTTGGTGTGCGCCCACTCCAATTAGTCGAGTGCCCTTCCCAGGGAAAATGTCTGAATTCAACACTGAGTACAAGGGAGGGCACACACTACACAGCAAGTTATTCTGTTGTGCGTCTTAACAAGACATTACATGACAAGCAGAGTAGAATAAAAAACAAACGGAACCTGCCAGTCTGAACAAAACAGACAACCTCCTGAAGGTAACAAACATTTAAAACAACAATGTGAGGACACAGCAGCCAAGACTTGCTGAAACAACACGCTCATCAGTGAGATATATATATATATATATATATATATTATTCACTAAGACTAGTACAGTGTACAAGCATAACTCCTTACAGAGAAACTGAATAGTCTATAGTGATTGATTGATTGGATATTGCTTAACGTCTCATATTTATATAACTTGGCTAATCGAGACGAAGGGAGGGACGTAAGGGATGACGCGAGAGGACAGGCCCTTGCTGGTCAGAACCAGCCACAAGCATATGGAACATATATGGAACGTGGGGGTTTCCCCACGTCGTGGTCGTCTCCATCTGTGTCATCATCCGTCCGTGTTGTCATTGTCGTCGCCGTCGGGGAGGTTGTCCCCGACAGCGACGACAATAAAAGTGATGATAATAATAATAATGATATACCCAGTGTTGATGTTAAAGTTAAATAGATGCAAATTAAAAGTATGCCCTACTAAGACGAGATGTCTCACACTGACCAAACATTAACCCCTGGGGCTGTATGGACGGAACAAACGGGGCGCATACCGAGGTAACAAGCTCTTGACTGACAAGCAACACACAAAAAAAAGGGATTAAAAAAACCTTCAGTCTGGACAGAACAGACATCCTCGTAACCGTAACACACACAAAACAAAACACATTCAGTAGTAACAGAAGCCAACTCCTTGTACTGTGGAGTCCGAACAAGAACAGAACGAAGAGCGGAGACAAAACACATCCGCCTGCGACAAGAACAACTGATCGACTGCGACTACAAGACTGCCCTGCCGCTGCGCTGTGTGTACTGTAGCCTGTGTAGATGGCAGTCAAAAGGTGCGGGGCGGCGAGGTCATATCGACGTTACACGTCAAGTGCATTGATATTATTCAAAATCGTATGATGACAATAGCACGTGATCTTCGAAATGTAAAAATTGGTTGCGAGCGATATTTTTAAGTGTAGTGAGGTTCATCGCAACGATCCATATTTTCGCAGATATTACAAAGCTATGGATTCTACTGTCATTACAGACCAACTGTAACACGGCGCATTTCACCTCACTCACAGGTAGATAGTAGATTGTAGCACACAAGGATTTAGAACAGCAATAATTAACACAGCAATATTGAACCATTTTTAGCTCAAACAACTTCACTTTACCATGTCAACAATACGCCCCATGAGCATTCTATACCACAAACTCCCGCCATATTGCTTTCGTGACGTCAGGGGGCGGTCACATCACCAGTCGTCAATTACAATACGTTACTGTAGAGTAGCAAAAACTGTGTCGTGTTCAAAGAACGATTACCCATTTGTTGGTAGGCATATTTATTAGTTTTTTTTCTATCCTGCGTGTAGAATAGGGTTGAATGAAAAATTCCGGAAGTGGCGGTGTAGAGGTGGTAGTTGGGTAGTATGAGTAGTCTAAGCAGTGGTTTATTGTGTAAGTAGTATTGGTAATGTAATAGGTTATCCCAGTAACTGATTGATAAAATATTATAATATTATTTTTCAGAAGTAACTTCCTTTGTCTGGTTCGGTTCCTGAATTCCAAAAAAAAAAAAACTGGACCAGAAGAATAAACAAGCAATAACCAAAGAATTGCAATCAGCTTTTGTTGAGCGCCCTGAAAATTACATCATTGAAAGCCACGACGAAGACTTCGACGAATTTATAGACGTCGACTCCTTTGGAGATTTGCCTGATCGAGGGCGACTGCAAATTGTTGAAAGCGGTAAGCACTTCTTTCTAATGTTATATTAGCTTTTTATGTAATTTAAAGGAATATACCAAATATTGGGATGTTTGTGTACTAGTCAGGGCGCGAGATACTGATGAACATAAGTAGTTGATTACATTAAGTTAGTTGTAGTAGTTGTATACATAGTGTTAAAACAATAGTATTAGTAGTTTTAGGGCGCTTTAATAGCTAAGATTATTCGCGCCTCCAAGATAAAACAATTTCTATAAGTGTGAGGTACCACCATTTTTTGTGTACTTCTTTCCTGGGGAGGAACGTAAGGGGAGACGCGGGGTGACAAGGGGTGGACAGGCACCATCCTCATTGTCATTGTCGTCACGCTGCATGTGGAATGTAAATTGTCCATTGTCCAAAATGTCCATTGTAAAGTCAGAGCCGACTGAATTGTTAATTCTTGAACCGTCTGTAGAAATATTTTTGAACTGTGCAAGAGACACAGATGATTTCCTGACAAACCTCCGGACCTTTCTCCTGTTGGAAATAGTTTTTAAGTAGTAATCTAGTTTTCATATGTACCGCCATTAATTTAGTTTCAACTCACTGCCTTGTAAACAACTGTTCTGTCATGTATGCACTGCTTCATAAAAATAAACCTCACTTCCGTTTTCCAATCAGGAAGAATCAGTTTGTCATTATTCCACTCCGTATTTAATCCTAGGTAATCCACTGAGCCTAAATACTTAAGGCACCAAATAACAACAGGTTATCGGCCCAGAATACGCCAAAGGGTATAACAAGTGGGTATGACGGGATCGGAATGCTAAATTTCTCAAGTAATTCAGCGTCGGACTTAACCTCAAAACTGGCGACCTCGTGGTGAACTTTGTAAATTTTCTTGTATCTTGTGTGGAACCCCAGTGAGTCATGGCTTCAGATTCAGGTTCAGGTCACCAACAGATCAAGAGACTACACGGAAGTATAAACTACGAAAGTTGGGCCAGGGATGTAGAGATGTACTTGATCGATCTCGACATGTGGGACTTTGTCAAGGAGGAAATCGCCTCGACCGCGAACGACGTGACAAAGAAGCTAGCAAACAGAGCTAGAGCCAAGTTATACTTACTTCTGGA